>JAJGRW010001344.1:687291-803718 GCA_025461045.1 Carex parvula
TACAAGAATTATTTGACCATTATAGTGGATGATGCTAGAGATATACTCTCTGCACCCTGTCAAATATAATAAACCCAAATCCCATACTTTTAGGTGGCCCTGCTGTCAATTATAACCCAAAAGTGTTTATTTGTCTTCATCTAACTAAACTGTGAATCCCACAAGGAGAAACGCATGAGAATAATAAATTATTTCTCAGTGATAACTGCCATTGAAGTTATTTGATTTGAAGGAAATCCATATTCAGAATGAAACCTCCGCACAAGAACTAACAGTTCATTTCATAATGACGAATGCAAATGCTCAATAACAGTATCCAATTGAACAACAACAATTACATAAATAAATCAGAACTCTAATAATCTTATCAGAATAAATGGTTTGGGTCAAAATCTTTTAAACCATCAAGTCTGGTAACGTTTGGTTTCTTAACTTTACAATTTCTAGTCTGGTAACACTGACATATACAATAATATGTATATGTCATGTTATGGCTTATACTATTTTAACTATCCTGATAATTTGTTAACATAAACAATACATAATCAATATCTCAATACTGTCATTATCGGAAAGAAAATCAATGATGAGGCAGTTCTAACTATCATGATAATTGGTTAATAGAAACAATACGAAATCAATATCACAATACTGTCATTATCGGAAAGAAAATCAATGATAAGACAGTTACCACAGTTCATTAGTTTTACAGTCACAATTCATATTTATTCAATATCCCCTACCCAACCGGTACTGGGTTCAGTTGGGGCCATTCACCATATGCGCATAAGGGTCCTGGAGTAAAGTCTAGTAGCTAGCTAGACTTTACAATATATTAATCCTTTTTTTTTCCACCATGGAGGTTCAAGGATTACAGTATTCAATATTCAATCAATTCAATCACTGTGGTCTCAATCAATCATTTGCAATAAGAATCAATCAATCGATAAACAATATCAACATGACAGTCAACAAACTTACCTGTAATTCAGTTTCAATTGTATTGGGCTATGCATATGATGCAACAGTTCAATCAATGCAGTCAATCAAATATTCAAAATGCACAGCGAGTTACGATTTAATTCCTAGTCATGAATCTCAGACTAATCCAATAACCGCGCACCTGATATCGTAGGGCAACAAGTGAGGTCGCTAATAGTCAGTTCTTCCTGATCATTATGTCTCATCAGTCTTTCTCATAATTATGCCTATATCAGAATAATATATATTCTGATCAATATTTATAACAATTAAGTATAATAAATAATTTACGTTCTCTAATATTTAAACCCTAATTATATGTTTATTCAATAAGCTTGTTCAATATTTCATATAAATTTTCTTGTTCTTCCTTCGATTCGATTAAGAGTTTGGTTACTTGTAAAGTATTGAGTAAGCAAGCTTTAGTGTATTGTGAATTGTGTTCGAAAAGCTTGCTTAAAGGTTGCAATTGACGAGTTCCTGGTATTTTGTTTTCCTTAGCAGGTTTGAACCCGAACTGTCATTAATAGCTTTTGTTTCCTTGTCTACTTGTCTCGAGTTGGGATTTTAAATCTTTTGAGAGGTTGCTATTGAGATTCAATCTTTGTTTTGGGTTAGTATAATCTGTTCACTAGTGTGGTCATGTTGGAATACATAATGTTACAATACCTCATCATACCTCATATTTCATATTTTCGTTTTTAAAATTCAAATTGTCGATTTAAACCGCTCAAGATAATATCTATACTAAATATGCTTTGGAATGAAATTTTATAAGTTTTGGAATTGTTTTACTATTTTTTAAGATTGGTAGAAAATTAATGTTTTTGAACGGTCTAAAAACAGTGATTTTGTATCTATCTTAAAAAATAGTAAACAAATTTCAAAAATTATAAATTTCATCTTCAAGTATATTTTAGTATGTATATCATATTGAACAGTTCAGATCGATAATTTTGACTTTAAAAACAAAATATGAAATATGAGGTATGATGAGATATGGAAAACATGAGGTATTGGAATCCTCCTCCTCTATATAATAATAATAAAAAATAATAATAATAAAAAGGAATGACGAATTGACGATAATGATGATATTAAATATTATAGAGTAATAATAACATAATAAAAAATGGTAAAAATTATTATTAATAATAATACAAATATATGAATAATAACAATAAAAATAATAATAACGATGATGATGATTGAAAGAATGTTAAGTAATATATCTCCATAAATTATAGCTAGTACCGTGTTATTGAAAGAAACATCTATATTTGGTTATAGTAGGACCCCAAAAATACATATAAAAATTTCTTTATAGCAGTACACATCGGCGTTTTTTTTCAACACTTCAGTATTGTTGTGGCCTCAGGTCCTCAATTTTGCGACGTCATTAAATACAAAAAAATCACAGTCGTTAATCTTTAAATACCCAGTATTGATGAACGGTTGTGATCAGCGCTATCAAGTGCACGCATTTTCAAGGCATCCATCACGACAAATCATAAACTCCAGATGTAGAGAATCCCAGAATCTTTAAATAAAGATTGACCGTCGCTCAAATACGTTAGTAGTCAACCTTCCCACGATTGATTAGAAACCGAAATCGATCTCCAATGTTTCGTGGAACGCGTATCCTCTCCATTAACTCAAAAATGAATCTGACACCGTCTGATTTTAAACGGAGTCAATCTGGCTTCTAACTATAACATAGGAGGATTTTCAATATTCGTGCGGATCTAGTCCGCACGAATCTTCAGACAGATCGGATGGTCGAAATTCATTAACTCAAAAGATTGCTTTTGAGTTAATGCAGAGGAGTGAGTCCAAACGGCATCGGACCAAATTCGGTCCTTTCCTGGTCCAGACTGTTGAATGAGCGTTAAAATGGTGTACCTAGTTTAGCAACTTAGATTTTATTTGTTCGCACGCATCGCGACGCTGATTGAACGATCTATACTGGGCATCAGAAACACCCGGGATATTTGTAAGTCCACCTTGTCAGTGATTTGTAACAGGATTTGATCGAGACAGCTGGCACATGGAATTACGTTTCGAAAAAACAGGTCGGTGACGTACGCACAATAACTTCCCCCATCCAAAGACCTTGACCCTTGCTTTCCCCGTCTCTCTCTCTCTCCACCGCTTGGTCCCCGTCGCTCCAAGTCGATGATCAGTTCTTCGAGCTGTAGGCTGTGAGAATTCTTGATTGCATACTCAGCCCCTCCCCTTCAATCGTAAGTTGTAATTTCGTTATTTAATTCGATGAAAATGCCTGAAAGCAATCAGTCTTTTTGTGCATAAAAAGGTGAAATTAATTAGCTTTAACCTTTTGGTTTTACCAGGGAACTTAATTTAACTCGTGGAAATGGATGTGTGAATTAGCTGCTGGCATATAATTGATTAAGTCTCTTACTCTCTTCAATTCATGACCTATGAACTCCTCAAGTGATTCTGTCAATGATTCTGTCTATGCAAGAGGTAAGTTTGCTTTTTCTAGCTACTTTGTTGTGTTCTTCCCTTCCTCGACACAGTAATGCCAAGAAATTATTTATTATCATTGATGCCTTGGTTATGTTGTATGGTAAATATGAGAAATATAAGATGTCAGGTCTAACTTCAATTGGCATACTCTTTAAGGAATAGGGTCTACATCATTTTTTTATTTCAAAGATAAAACAACGAGGAAATTCATGATCATACTTTAGGATGCTGTTAAACGTACATAAAGTGGTTGATTTTGGGATGAACTGGTAACCCAGATTTATAAAAGCAATCTGTCTTTTTGTGTATTCTCAATTTTAATAAAGGAGTCTGATCATTGCATATTCTCAATTTTATTCTGACCAGGGAAATGTCTTTCTAAAATGAAAATATATAGTAGAATGCATCCTTCATTTTTATTACTAGGCTAAAATTTCTTATTCACTTTATGTATCAGTAGTTGTTACTAGGCTTATTTGTTTGCTCTTCTATATGCTTTAATGGGTGCATAATTGTGTATGATCCTCCAAATATTATAAATATTGTCAATTTTTTATTTATTTTTTACATTTTATTGTTCAATTAGAAGGTACTGTATTTGTAATTGGGTTTATTTCAGTGTTAATTAGGTTTGTATATTGACCAGATTCAAGCCTGTTGGGTGCAGTCTCATTTATTTCTTGTTTCGGTTTTTTCTTATTTTTATTTTGTTATAAGAGTTTGTCTCACAATCTTTGAAAACTTTTTTACCTATTGAACAGATAATTCAACATATCAAATCCGGTATTTCACAGAAACCATAATGAAACAAAGAAGCGAAAGAGAGATCACAGCCTAGCACTGCCTCCTGAATATGATTTGATCAGTTGCTTGCCTGATGTGTCCTCTCTGCAATCATCTCTCGCCTCCCGGTCAATGAGGCTGCGCGCACCACCATCCTCTCCTCCAGGTGGCGCTATTTATGGACCTTTGCCCCTCTTTAGCTTGACTCACACAGCCTTTCTTCTGGTAACACCCGGCCGGCCTGCTCTATGATGTATTGTGGCATCAAAGATGTTATCTCTCATGTCCTTGAGAGGCATTGTGGTTCGTTTGGCTGATTCCGCCTTGCCCATGTCTGTTTCGGGGGCAACGAGCTGTGCTTGAGAAATGGTGGATGTAAGTAGAACATTTTTTTTCTGATTGGTTTTGCTCTGGTGTAAACAGTTTCCGTATCACATTAGAGTTTATTTTTTGAGTGACGGCTACGAATTGGTCCATACTATGGATCATTATCTCAATTTTCAAAGTCCAAGTAGTTGATCCAAGTAGAAAATCACTACTTTGGAATGGTCTAGATCTTATTTTGATCTATTTAAATATAGTAAAAAATTCTAAAATTGTTAAATTTAGCATCCAAGCACAATTTTCCTATAGAGATCATGTTGAGCAGAATGGGTCGACTGTGTTGTCACTTTGAAAATAGAGGTATGCATCCATAGTACGGACTAAAGTGCGCTATGCATAGTACCTTAGCCTTACTCGATTCTTTTTTATAATTGGTTTGTTCTAGTGGAACAGACCTGTTTTGACAATAAAAGGTGTGAAACTTACAAAACTATGGTTTGATGTGAATAATCTTGATGGTTGCATAAATTAAGGCACGCATGTTTTGTATTACAGAATCTTTCTAAGAGAGGAGTTCAAGAGATCAGCCTAGGTTTCGATCCGCCATGTAATCAGCTCCCGACATCCCTTCTCATGTGCAAATCGCTTGAATCATTGAAATTGCATGGATCGTGGTTTCCTAGTACAAGTGAAATTAACCCTTGCTTTAGCAATCTGATAGATCTCACCTTATCCAATACCATCATATCTGGAAGTGATTTAAAGAGTGTGCTAATCTGTTGTAAAAGACTAGAGAGTTTATCTCTGTTGAATTTACCTTTTAATTTGCCAGTTGGGGCTCGTGAAATGGAGATCTGTTCAAGCAGTCTTAAGAGTTTGGTTGTAACTGATAGCCCTTTAAGAAAAATTTGTATAGAGAATGCGCCAAATTTGGAGCGATTACTGCTCGGTACCGGTATGCCGGTTAGTACATGGGTGAAAGTCATGCATGCACCGAAGATGGAGGTGTTAGGGTTTTTAGATATGGGATCATATAATAAATTCGAAGTCGGTGATACAATTCTCAAGGTAGATTTGCTTGTATGGTCTTATTTTTTTTTGACAGTATCAGCTGGTACAGTGGTTCTCATTTTGTAATGGGTTATTAATATTTTTTTAGGGAAATGATCTCAGCATAAGCACTTGATCTGTAGTGTGAAGATTTTAGCTATCTCGGTGACTTCAATACTGTTTCTCAAGCAAGTACAGCTGTCAGATTTCTGAGGTGTTTCCCGTTCCTAGAGACATTGCATATTCGGGTATACTCCAATTAGTATTCATCTTTTTAAAAAAAATTCAATCATAGCATATGAAAGAGAAATATTAATTGTTTTGGATGTTCTTATATGTAGTTTTTTCACTTCGTCGATGCAATAGAGACACCGGATTATAAATATTGGGATTTGCAAGATCCAATTGACTGCCTGGATTATAGCTTGGGGAAGGTTACATTTCAATCATATGTGGGAAATAGCGTTGAACTGGATTTCGTCAAGTTCTTTCTTTCAAGAGCAAATTGTTTGATGAACTTGACGATTGTTCCGAAACGGGATGTATGGACTGCTAAAATGGAGAAGGATCTCTTATGCATTAGAAATGAAGTTTCTCCTAACACTCTGGTGTACTTGGCAACTGAGAAACACTTATCGGGAGGTTGTTTCAGTGCAGATGCTGGTAACTTGTCAGTGCGGGACCCGTTTCGTTATAGCTTGAGAGAGAATCTTGTACTTCTCTAGATTGTCAGTCCGTGACTGCGGGACCACCTTCTTTTTCTTGTCTTGTTTGTATATGAAACTGAAACATTAGTTCTTTGACTTATCTAAAATTATACACCTTTCTATTTACTATATAGTAAGTATAGGTAATCTCAGATCAAGGAGTTAGTTGTAAGTGCAATTGTCATGACAATTCCCTGGTTAATCTTTTGAGGTGAAGTTTTTGCTTGATTGTTCTAGAAAGAGCTAACCGGTTACTGTTTTAACGTAGCTGTTCCATGACTCGTGATATATTTTTACTTGGTCAATTGAATTTCCTTTATGATCACTAAAAAAGTGACAAGCACTTTTTGTATTAGATATGAAACTTACAAATTCAGATATAAATTACTTTATGCAAAGTATAAGTACACTTTTAAAGTGCAGATGAGAACAAAGTTAACTGGGGTGCAAGAATAATTTCTGATTTTTAATGGGGGTGCAAGTATAAATACTAATTTCTGTATTTCCAATGGAATCTATGTATACTTTTAGAACATATTCTTTGCAACTTCTAAATGTGAAATGGTGGCATTTTATTAATTAGCTCATCTGGAAACTGGAATTTACAATTTATCAATTAGTTACTGTGTTATTATGTGAGTTCGCTAGTACCTCAATTTGACAAAGTTAAATTTGCATTTACAAATTTAATGTCGACTAAATTATTAATTTCATTGTATTTTAAATTTCATGAGACTAGTTATAATTTTCTAAATTATTAATGCAACTAAAATTGCACAGTTTTGTGACTTAGGTCGAATTTGATGAAATCACCTCTGAAATAATTATTAACTATTTTTTTTTTACTATTTGCAAATCAGCTTTTAATCTACACAAGACAATGCTATGTATAGAAAATCTCCAAGTTCGAAATCCTCATAAATGATCTATTTCTAGCTTAGTTGACAAGCACATAGATTTTTTTAGTCGACCCCTTTTTAAGGGTTTGAAGCGGTATCCTTGGGTATTTTTTTAGGTAAATTCAAACAAATTGGAAGCACCATTATGGCTTAGTGGTCTGGTTCAAGGTATCTAGTATTTCCTTTAAGAGGGGACTCCAATTTGCAAACATTAAAAAATTCCAAGTTGATATACCTGTCAGTTGACATTTTTTCCTTTTTTTTAATCTAAATAAATTAGGTGAATTTTATTTATCAGAAGGGTCGAATTGTAATTATACTCTTAGAATTAAGACCTTGTAGTTATGTGTTTAGGTAATATTTTGTTTTGAGAATTAAAACCAATGTACTGACTATGTACTTAATAGTGCATTACAATGCCAGAATTAATAATTAATATTGTTAGAAATCTATAATTGATATTATTTCATGCTGTAACAAAAACAATTTGTTATTTATAACTGGATTTGTTAAATGGAAAATTATATTTTATAAATTTTTCGATACATATGTTTTGTACACGCATCTCCAATGTCTTTTGCAATTTTCCAATTATACCCAACATTTTCTTGAGGAAACCAATTATACCCAACATTTATTATATATTATAACATGCCTTATATCCTGATGGATGTGGGGGGTCGATTTTGTTAACCCTTTGACTATTGGTAGTATATAGAGCTAGCGGTAATGAAAAAAACAAAATGGATTAAATAACTATATATTAATTAATATCATATATTCTTAAATGATAGAAATGGGTGTGGGAACTCAACTTTGTTTAATATTGTTGACTAGCTACTGCTACTATAGCAAGCAGTTACAGAAGAAAACAAATGTATTGAAGAAGAGTATACTTTAATTTTTTGAAAGAAAACTATGTACTTTAATTAATTATATCATATATATGCATAGACATTTTTTTTTCCATATCTCATTCTTTTCTTTCATTAATTCTTTTCAGAAGGTCCCCACCATCCATTAACAAATGCACATGCAAAAGCTCATCTCCTTCACCTCTGTTATTTCTTCTTCTCTTCATATCTGACCCCACAAATCTATATTCAACTCTCTTGATTTTTTAATAAATAAAGAAATGAAATATATTATGGAAATTATATTGACATAAGGAACATTAGTCCTAACATCTATTATCTTGCAATTTTTGTGATTTAAGTATCTTGTGGTTTTTTATTATCCAACTACCATATTGTTAGATTCGTCGACCAAATGTCCAATTCATGTCAGAATCAAATTTCAAGTTATTGATTCCAGTACTATTGCTGTACTCGTCTCGATCCGACATTTTCCTGTAATCCTGTCTCAATGCATATTTTGGCATACTGACTGCAAGCAGTAATTTCTGTCCTGTCAATAACAGGACCAGTACTGGCACAATTGTGCACCACCTTTAAAGAAAGCACTTGCATGCTTTGGGTTAATTTTGGTCCTGCTAGTTATTTGATCCAAGTAATTTTTCTGATATGAAATACTACCATCATCAAGGTTTTTGCAATTAATGATCTAAATGGATCGCAAAAATTCAAGAAAAATCTTTCAGCTGTAAATATTTGACCAAATATGAAATTCTGTGTAAGCAATAGGCTAGATGCCACGGAAGCATGGACAATTCTTTATTGGCCTATACCAATACTATTTAATGCAGAACATGCAATTTTAGCGGTTTGGCTAAATTGATATATTAATCAATACAAGTGTACCCATTTAGCCTATAAATACAGTGGCCATCTACATTGGATAAGTACCAAGCTTTAAGCTTAGAGCGATAGAGAGAGAGTAAGAGAAAAAGACAGAATCAGATATGGCTTTAAGAAATGCACTTGCAATTCTGGTCATGGCCACAGTTGCCATGTTCATCCATTCTTCCGTAATGGTTTCTGGTACTAAGTTACTAACTTATTTTATTTTGTAAATTATAAAAGTTGCCAATATTACTCTTGCCTTATATTTACCAGGGAAAGAGAATGATATACTTTTAGTTCTAATTACCATATTTAAAATTTTAAACACTTGCCAGTTACCATCTAAGCCACTGCTAGCGTGCAGTAACTACTGAGCAACTTAAGACCCATATTTGTACCATCCCTCTGTAAATAAAAGGTTATTGTTTTTATAAAAGAGAATGTTTCTTGTTATAACAAAATTGATATTTTTTTTCTGATAGGACAAACAATACTGTTTACTGTCACTTTCAATGTGACCAAAGAAGCAGGCAGTTATAACAGCTTCATTAGCAATCTTCGCCAACGCTTGGCAAGTGGTACATATTCAGGAGGAGTGCCGATGCTGAACTCAGAGGAAGCCGGTCGTAACCGATGGTTTCACATCGTATTAATCTCCGGTAACAGTCAGATCACACTACGCATGCAGTTAGGCAACCTCTACTTTGTTGCTTTTCAAGCGGCCAATGGTCAGTGGTATGAATTCCATCCTGAAGATAACCGACCCCTATTATTCTCTAATACAATCATGCTCCCTTATACTGGCCGCTATCCAAACGATGGAACGAACTCACAAATCATAGTAGGTCGATATCGACTTGCCACTGTGATAAACTCACTTGCCAATTTCAACCCCAACAATCCGAACAACCGGCAATTGCTGTTAACTCTAATAGTAATGTTTCCAGAGGCAGTTAGATTTACAAGAATAACAGATTTTGTGTATGCACGAATGCATGATCTAAGTACACCCGAATCAGGAATTGGCACCATGCTTGCTCGCCTGGTTCAAGAATGGGGAGCACTCTCTATGGAGATGAGGCGGTCTGATCTTTTGCAAGCTTCCGTGAGCTTGATATTGATGGTCTTGGGATAAGCAGTGCATCCCAGGCCGCGCTTGCACTAGGTATCGGGCTTTGGAGTAACAAGGGACCACCTACTGGTCCTGCATTTAGCACCAATGCATTAAGCGATGTGACCTCAAAAGGTCGGCAACTGGTGGAAATATTTTGGGTGCAAATCCTAAATATTGACAATGAGAATCCCGGTGATCTTTATGGAAAAATCCAGGTCATTGATGGGTTGACCACCCCCCAGTACATCTTTAATCGCAGTAGAGAGAACTACCTGAGCATCGGGCCAGAGGTGAGGCTATGGGTCATTCTTGATACAAATATAATTTTGATACATACATAATTATTAGAAGAAGCTGGTTAGTACCTCTTCTTAAGAAAAACAAGAATAGTATATTATCACTCTGAAAAAGGTACTTTTAATGTGGAGCATAATTAATTTACCTTCTAATTAGCTAATAGAAATGAATTATTAACCTTAATTTATATTAAATTTATCTTGTAGGGATTTGTTCCACTTACAGGTCCAACAAGAGCAATCTCAGCATATGATAGCTTTTACATTGATGTTTCTCTAATGGACTATGATACCTTATCCTCGGACGACGAGGTGAGCAGAGGGCAGATGCCATGGAACTATTTTTCTATAAATGTATACGATCAGCCCTTCTCAGCGGAAGTTAAGGGCCAATATGGCTCAATAGGTGTAAGCTATGCAATTTATAGCAATGCCGTGACGGCAACTGTGCAGGTTACACTAATAAATGGGGATAATGAAAACCCCGCGAATGTCTACGGAACAATCAATGCCTTCAACACACTTTCCAATGGAACCATTTCTCTTTTCAACAAAAACAATAAAAATTATGTAGATATCAAGCCTCTACAACTGATTCCTTTGTTAAGATCTGTGGTGGTTGTTCCACTCACTTCTTCAATCAAAGTTGTTGCTGATCTATGGGACCAAGACACGAGTTCTTCCGATGACCCAATTGCACAAGGATCGGTAACCTTTGCAGCAGCTGGTTCGGGCAGTAATGTTGGTAGAATTAACGGCACGTATGGTGTGGTACAGGTGAATGTCACTTGGTCGTCTAGTTGGGCTTGAAAATTTTCCTTTAAGTGCTTAGTGTGTGCGTAATAAGTAGTTACGTATGACAGGTATTGCATTGTCATTTGTGTCTCATTTTGATGTTTTTAATTTCTTTTGTAAAGTAGGTGTCCCAATAAGATGCTTACGAAACGTTTTATCTTGAAAAATCCATGATATAAAACTATTTCTTGCATTAGTTACTGTAAACCCCAAAAAGCTATTATGTTTTGAGTAGAGAACTAGAGCTAGATTACACAAAAAAGATGGTTGATTTCAATTTTATTTGTCACAAAGTTCCCAAAAGAAATACAAAATTTGATTTTCTTCCCAGATAATGCAAGACTGCCGGGCTGGAGCAAACTGGCCGGCCTACTGTCAAATACAGGCAGAGTAAAAAAAAAGAATCAGAATTGGAGTCAACTATCATACAAAAGGTTAATATTATAATGACTACATCAAAAACATAAAATATATTTATGGTTGCAAATGTATAACAATTCACATACTTTTCTGGGTGTCAAAAATGAACTTAAGAAAATTATCCTTGTAAACAGTAACAACTAAAAATATCATAAATACATTACGATCTATAAATTAAAAAAAGTAAAGGACATTTATAATCACCCATTAAATACACTTGGATCCTCCTATGCTCTCAGATCTCTTGTGCAACATGTTGTTGATTGATCTCTCATCATGAACAACCACACTGGAATTGCTCTTGAGTGCAGAGACAGGAACAGAGGCAGTCATTTGCAAGTAAAGACAAATAGAAGAGACACAGAAATACGTACTAATTATGGTGAGAAAGACGAGGCACACGTAACACCGATTTATTGATCACAATAGTCTTGTATATCACAAAGTTGGCTTTCATGAATGGTACTGATACATCAGACTGATGCGTTTGATTGCAAATCGTGACTTCATGTTTCCAAGAACTGTACAAAGTTTTTTTAGGTTTTATTAAATTTATAATTCCTGTCATACATTACAGATTTCCCTCATGTGGAAATCTCTTCATTTGTTGAAACTAGACTCAGTATATGCATATTGCTTGCATAGCGATACATTCTGATGAATTTACCAATCCTGTTTCGAAAATAATACTTGAACGATTAACTAAATTTTCTACAGGTATAGTCTGATTTACTGCTAATCATGGACTGGGTTTTTTTATTGACAACATGATTTACTGCTTGTATAGTCTGATTATACATTTTCTGTAGACCTTAGTTTTTACAGTAATTTTCCACCCTTGCTCTCGAACAAGCATTGCTTTAGGATGTTTCGCTTTCTTGAAATTATTGCATATTTAGGTAATTCGGTAACTAAATCAATTATAGGATTGTGAAAGCTCAATTATACCCCTAATCTTGCAAATTCAGGAATCTGTTGATCTCATTGGTTTTTATGTAGCCTTTTCTTGTATTATCAGAATAATCTTTGGTGATTTGGAATATTGGAATTCACAAGATTCAATAAACTTATTTATGCTATTCAATTTTACAAAAGAAAAACAAAAAATTTTAAAGGTCATAAAATTTAAATAATATCTTAAAAAAAGAAGAGAAATTTATATATATGCCCATCACAAGTTCTTGATTTAGATACATCTCCATCAAAATTCTAAATTTAGTCATTTTCCCATCGAAACTTACTTATTTTATTAATATCCCCATTTCTTAATTTTATCAATTAAAATACAGTTTAATATTAGTAAAAATAAAATGGCCATTTTACCCTTACCTTCATAGTGCTTGCTGTATTGGTTTGTTGGATATGTGAAGTGATAGAGCTAATCAAACAGCAGAAACATAAGGGGTCTTTATGCAGATACCACATTTGCAGATCATATTAATTCATACCATGCGTTGTTATTTTTTTTTAAATTCTGCTGATATGTTAACACTATATTAATTGTACCAGTAAACTCCTTTTTTCTTCCGTATCATCTATAATGCTATAGCCTTGATTTGTATAATTGCTTGTAAATGTACATTGTAAAACATAAGATATACATTAAAATTATTAGGCCTTTTTAAAATGTTAGAGGTTAACTTCATATTTTCTTTCAGAAATTACTAGTTTAGAGATTTCTATTTTTAAATTGAAGCCTACAATGTGTTTTAAGCTCCTTATTACGAAGCATAAACTAAACTTACTAATCGTAAATAATATGCAAGACATATAAATAGCCTTCTCCACAACAACTCAGGCAAGATTATCATTTTCCCAACAACGACGAAAAATAAAAGAGAGTAAGAAAAAGATTAATAATAGAAGTGTGTGGGTTTAGGGTTTATGGTGTGGAGTGAAAATTTTGTGGGAATCCAAAAGGAAAAATAAAAAGCTCCTCTCTCTTCTCAATTTGTCTGGAGATACATAGTTGAACACTGTTGTTCCTTCATGAAATCTTGATCCCTGTTCTACTTTCGTTCCAAGATAGTATTTGAAGGTAAGTTTAAAATAGCCATTTTAATTGTTTGCTAATATTAAATTGTATTTATAGTTGATTAAATTGAGAAATGAGATGTTAATAAAAATAAGTAACTATGGATGGAGAAATAACTAAATTTAAAAGTTATGCTGGGTATGTATTAGGAAAACCTATAAACCATCAAAGAAGCGAACAGGGAGAAAAATAAGAGAACAACAAATCTAAACAAAAAGCAAGATGTACATCAAACCACCGTATGGGAGTGGCGCATTTGTTGCCTCGGGTAGTCCGGAAAAGAGGTGGGCATTCCTCCGAAAAGTGTACTCGATCCTGGCCATCCAAATGCTGCTCACAGTAGTGGTGGCGTCGATTGTTGTGTATGTTCGGCCTGTGAATCTCTTTGTTTCGACTCCTGGTGGTTTGGTGTTGTACATTTCCTCGCTCATTCTTCCCATCATTGGTTTGACACTTTTTACTTTTGCTCCATTTATTTTGAAAATTTGTAATGTGTGAAGAAAAACACATTGTATTGTTCTTCCAATCTTTCCAGAGAAGTCTCGTACAAAGAAGAAATCTTTGTGATTTTTTTTAAGTACTCCAATTAGTTACATCTAATTTTTTTTTTCACATTTTATATTCCTCTAGTTGTTAATATGTTGAATTTTTGTCTGAAAATTTTTGTACAGTGTTGTGTCATCTGTACTTCTTTTACCAGTCCTACCCGGTCAACCTCTTCTCTCTAGGCGCGTTTATAGTGGCTATTAGCTTTGCGGTTGGCATGACATGTTCTTTCACCAAGGGTAAGTTATTTGTCACATCTTAATATTAATTGCATTGTTGAATAGTGTTTGTAATTTCACAATATCTTAAATTGTATGGATGTTGCTGATTATATTGTAGAGATGAGGTTCAAAATTATCCATGAAATTTTTTATTCAGTTTAGGATTAATAGGATGGTATTTACAGGCTTTCATTTTCTCGGTGTGAATTATGATTTTGCAGGGGAGATAATATTAGAATCCGTGATTTTAACACTTTTCGTATTTATGATCCTCGCTTTGTACACATTTTGCGCCGAAAAATATGCTCGCAAGATCAAATGGATGGATGGCCGAGAACAATTTTTGATGGCCGCTGTTATTATTCTCGTTGTTTTTTCTCTTATTCAGGTTAATAACATATAAATTCAGCATAATCAATAGCTTACAAATTTGATTCTTTCGATTAAGGATCTGTAAAACTAATAGTACCATTATCCTTGTATGATAAATGGTTTATTGTTTTCATGTAGATGTACTTCCCGCTTGGAAGACATTTGCTCATGATATGTAGTGGTATAGCATCTCTGATTTTCTGTGGCTACATAATATACGACACCGATAATTTGATCTGGTTGTACTCCAAAGAGGAATACGTATGGGCTGCCGTAGCGCCGTATGTTGATATCGTCAATTACTTCTTCTCTCTTCTGAAACTGATCCGGGAATCACTCAGAGGGAAACAAATTAAACCATTGTTGTTAAAACTATCAAGGAGTTAGTTGATGTATTGAATTCTTGAGCTTGTATTGAGATTGTACTCTAAAGTATGGTTTGATTGAATTAATTATTGACAGCAACTGCAAAGAAAATGATTTATTTCTTGATTGTGCATTTCTTAAGGAAGCCATGGAAAACATGAATCTAAACCAATTTAGTTGTGACCAATGAACAGAAGCATAATTTAATATGCTTTAATTCAATTAAAAGATTGGAATACATTTATGTATGACACCTATTTATAAGCTAGGAGGTCCGTGCTCTTCATCAATAACAAGCTAATTATACAACTCAACTATTCAAGGCTATAGTGTTATAGATGGTATGAAAAAAAAAAGAGTTTTACTGGTAAATATACCGTTAACATATCAGCAAAAAGGAAAAATTGAAAAATAACAAGGCATCATGGTATAATCTGCAAGTGGTATCTCCAACAAGGCCCCTTATGATTTTGCTATTTGATTAGCTCCATCACTTTACATATCCAACAAAACCAATACAGCAAACTCATATGCAATTGAACAATCTATAATATATTAATATGCATTCTCCGTAATACACTTTGGAATGACTAAAATGAAATTACCATTTAAGGATTCTCAACTTTTGAACTTTTTTTATAAGAAATACTGAAACATCAAGATAAGAGTACGACAATATATTAAGAAAGAAAACAACGATTGCCTATACCAAGTGTTTCTAAAATGTAAATAATGTGCTGATGTATTTCTTTAAAATTATCGCGCAAATATCATTTGCGGGATACATAGCAAGCTACGGTAATTAATATGTCGATTATGTGAAATTGAATAGATATTTCATGATATTAATTGAATCCTTAGAACCTTTCACCCAATTTCTAATTTTTTTTAATGGAATCCGGTGACACCCCTATCCATTATTTGATGCATTCCCGATGCAAATTCTATAAAGCAAACATGGTATGACTAGGAAATAGTTAAGAAAATACTGGAACTGTACAAAATAATTAAATGGCATGAAAAATGTGCTTTTTTCACAGGACCATAACATTCATATTTGTTTAAAATTTTGACTTTACTATCTCTTGTGCATGAATAATCTTAGCATCGTATTAGTTTGACTTATAAAGTAATTAACATATATACTAGGTTTCGCATAAAGTATTAGCGTTATATGGTTATATTAGACAAAAGAATAAGGCAATACTAAAGTAATTTTTTACATGCATTTCCTTTCATGTCATCACAAACATAATATTCTTAGGATTCCAAATGTACAGGTTTTGGGAGAGCAAAAACTATAAAAAAATTCATTTACTCGGGTTTGGATGTGTAGTCATGAATCCAAATGCATGCAATTAGTCACAGAGAATTACACAGTATAAAGTTTTATGTAAGCACTTTGTGGATACTTATATAGCTATGCATTGGCATTCGTGCAAGTACGATCAAGACAAGCCTAACAGACAATATAAACTTTTAATTGGGGAATAGGGGTGTCAACGGGTACGGTAAGGGTCGGGTGGAAGCATTTTCATACCCGTATCCGTTACAAATTGCCTTATTCGCTACAAATTATCTTATCCGTATTTTATCCTTACCCGTTATAGTTATCGGATAACGAAACGGTGGTAGGTAAATAACGGGTATACTAATATAATAATATTTTTTATTATTTATTAAATAAAACAATTAAACATATACATTCATTTCACACATATGCAGTACGTTATTGGAAAAAAAATTGATCATGCTAAGCGCAAGGAAACTAATTAAAGTACTATTTTCAATGCTTATTAATATATATAATATATATAATTTTTTTTTATAATTATCCAATCAGATAACGGGGACGAAATAAGCTTTACCCGTACCCTTACCCGTTTAGATAACGAAAAAAAAATCTTTACCCGTACCCGTACCCGTACCTGTCTTATCTATTGATCAGTTTATGCAAAAAAAATTGATCTTACCCGTACCTGTCTTATCGGATACGGTACGGATCGGATAAACAGGTAAAAGGGTGGCATTGACACCCCTAGGCACAGACACACATGTTTTTTTTTTTTTTTTTTTTTTTAACCAGTGTACAAGCACAGACACACATGTCAATTCTCATTTTTCTAATCCAAGTTATTGAACTAAGATATTTGTACTATGAGAAATAACCATAACTTTTCATGGATTCATGAAGGATCTCAATTTCGGTAATTGTGCCAAATGCATACATCAAACTTACAAGGATGCAAACCTAAAGTTTCACAAGCAAAAATTTCATCATTCCTAGGTTTTGAGAAGTCAAAATTATCACAATATTTACAGTTTCTTTAGGAAATAATAACAGTTATATGATTATATTGACACTTCTATGTTGAAATTCCTAATTCAATTTTACAATGGAGATCTCTTAAATTATTGCCACTGCCGAATAGAATACACATACAAATTAAATAGAAGTATAATCAAGGGATTGGGACAAACCTCAAGTAATTCGATCTAGTGCCATCGTAGTCTTCTTTTTTAAATGATGGATATGACATTAAAATGCTTGTGCAAAAAATTTTGGTAAGATTTAACAGAGGGATTGTGAGAGAGAAAGCTAAAAAAAAGGAGCATTTGTTGGCGACAATCATCAAAAAAAAAAAAAAGGAGCAAGAAAAATGGCAATGGGGGTGCCTAGAAAGAGAGAGAAAGAGAGTGAACCTAGCTAGAGTTTAGGAAAATTCTCTATTGATCAGTTCATTATAAATATTTTGTTGGGTAAAATTTTGGAAGAAACGGGCCCCCAACCCGGTATTCATATTTTAGCCCATAAGAATCTGATCCAATTGGCAATTCCTCCCAAATTTCAGGACAAACATCTTAACAGAGTAGGTTAGGCTTCATGCAGCGCACTAAGCATGTGAAGCTGTTTTGATTCTACAGTCCATGTGTTGCATGAAGCCAAAACTATTCTTGTTAATAATTTTACTCAAATTTCATCGCAATATATCACAAAACAGAAAGCCACAAGTCACAACCAGTGAGCTACTTGCCAAGTGCTACATCGGCTACGAACTAGGAGCTATGCCTCTTTGCAAGAGTCTGTACCGACAATATGATATTCGAGGCAAGGTTTGAAAGGCAAATGACGCTCATATGAGAGATGGATGTCAACTATCAAACATATTAAATAACAAAATATCATTTGTATTCATTTCAATTTTACACAATCCACAACCCAATTTCACCACACAAATTTTTTCACATTTCAACCTTTCATATAAGAGAGCGAAGGGTGTCTGATAAGCAACAGACCAGTGTCACTTTTATGCTATGTCCGACCCTGATGGGTCGATACTAAATGTACATTTTTCACTAGTGTTAACACTAGTCAAAGGTTGTAATTAGTGTTATGTTAGATAAGTTTGTTAGGAGAGTTTGGAGAGGAGGTTGTTAAGGGATTGTTATCTTATCATACAAGGCTATATAAAAGCCTTCCCTTGTAAATAACTAAATATAATGAGAGAATAAAATCAATACAACGTACGTATTTGTTCATATACTCCTCTTTACATTCAAACAATAACCCATTTCAGCTTCACACCAAAATTTTAAGGTCCAACCAGAATTGTTATCCTTGCTTGAATTCCTATCCTGACATTGGTACCATTTGGTACTGCTACCATTAATTCTCGCATGTTGATGGGGCTGTTTGAGATTTTAGTACAACTTGGGTTTTCTAATTTGGGTTTTTAGACAGTAAACCTTCGGATCAATAGTTTTTTAGTCCGACCGGTGGGTTTACCGGTGAGAATTTGTTATAGAATATATATTGAAATAATATAATATTAGACTAAATTTGGATATAGTTCAAAATTAACATCTAATAATGAAAAGATAGAGCACTTTAGAAAAATAAAGAAGATTAAAACAAATAATAAATACTTAAATAGTAAAAATTGTTATTTTGGAAAGAAATAAATATACACAAATTTGTGTACTATACATAATTGATACTTTTAGGAATTTTCAAATCTGAAGGTCTTATGTGTAAATTTCATAAGATAAAAATAAAGGTAACGTAGGGTGAAAAGAAGGAACGAGATCACCTGCCCCCCGGGGGGCAGGAAATTTCTGCCCCTAGAGTCACCTCGGACCCACCGGCTGTGACTGTAAAGGTAGGAATTTCCTGCCCCCAGGGGGGCAGGGGATTCGGTCTCAAGAAGGAACGAGACAATTTAAACCTTTTTTTGTGGGAAACTGTTTGAACCTGTCTAGGCTTGTACAGAGCCTACCAATAACTATTCCCTTCTTAGTTTTTTAAGTCTCTCTCATTTAATGCATGAAAAAAATAGAAAAAGTTTGACGCTCATAAATCATAATTAAACTGATTTTTTTAAAAGAAGAGGCATCGTTTTTTTTTTAATCAAAAATAGTTTATTAACCCGAATTTCACTGATTCAACAGCAGAATTGATCTTTTAAACGAACCAAACCGAACAGATAACATGATTCGTTTTTTTTTCAATTAAACCGACTTATCTGGTCCAGTTCAAATAACACTAGGTGGATTCCGAAAGATAAATGAAAGGAAAAATATTAAAATTGAATTGGTGAACTTGTTGGGCCAAAAGATAAGAAATTAGTTTCAATATGTGGGCTATTATTTGAGGCCATTTTGGACCCAAAAGAAATTTTAATAAATCTGAAGAAAAATGTGGGTTAAATACACAAACGGATATTAAGACGTCGGTCATCCAAACCGTAGGTTAAATGCACAGTCCCTTTAATATTCATGCAATAGCAGATCCGGACCGTCCGATCTGCTATTGCACCTTGAACCAAATTTATTAGCCTAAATCGAATAGTTCGGATCCAAACCCAATTCTGATCGGACAATCATTCAAACCTTGAACTACCACCCCTATTACTACCGCGGCAAACTCTGAACACTTCTGACACGGGGCGGATTAAGAGGAAATGGGTCAATTGATCTCTATTTCTGAATATTTTTGTATTTAGATATGATTTTTTATATAATTTAGAGTGAAATAGCTTGATAATATAAAATTAACTCTCATTCTTTATAAAAAAAATTGTATTGAATTGACTTCCATATATTTTTTACTTCTATAGTTCGAAAGTCTGATTCCGCCCCTGGCTGCTGATATAGGCAATCAAGTGGGACCAACATTTCTTTTGATGACAACCTTATAGGCCATGTTGTATCTTTAATTTTCAATAAGAACCTTATCAATTCATTCATTTGATTTTATAAGCTTTAATTTGTCGTTCCACTGTACAAATGAATTTAATTGTACTGATATTAATTCATATAAAAATTAGTTGTGTGTTATTGTGAATATATACTATTTTTGTAAATTTGTCCATACTAAAAATTTCAATTCCGATATATATAGCCGTATCTCTTCCGTTGTCGTACTCAAAACAAAAAAAAAACTAATTAAACGAAAACAAAAAAACAAAAACTAATTAAACGTATATAAAAAAAAGGAAATACGACCGGTCTGTATTTTGAGTTTTGACAGACATCTTCACATATGTAATAGTAGCGGGAGAAGAGCGAACAAAGAGAAGAGAATCACATTAATTGATGCAATCGCTGTGAGGAAGAAAAAAGAGCGAAGCGTTCTGACAGAGAGAAATAAGTCGGCGGAAATAAAAAGAAGAAATATCGCTGACGTGGCGGAAAAAATAAAATTACATTCGATTTCAACGATGCAAGGCATTTGAAATGAGAAGTAACATAATTTGAAGACATCTGTTTATAGCCGTTTCTAATTGCATTTCATCATCATGAATGGAGATACTCGAAGTGTACAGCACTAAGTTTTTATATATATGCATGAAAGTAAAATTTAGTGATCAAGATTTCACTTTTCAATTAAAACAAAGTAGGTTTGATGGACATCGAATTTACTTTTCAATTCGATGGGCTCTGAGATTGTCTGATCCGCTTTAAGATCTGTGTGTGTCACTTTAATATTTGTGTGCATCTGCTTCAATTTTTATGAGCATAGATCTTAAAGCGAATCAGACGGACTTGAAGTCCATCAAACTCAAAAATAAGTCGCATACCCATGGGATCTATCTTTGATGACTATACTTTCCACTACTCATCAAATCACCAAACAGATATGTATGTAGCCATGTAGGTACATTAATTAATTTGAAATTAATTGCCTAAACTGTGGTACATATAAAATATAAATTTTCACCAGCGCCTCTATATGTTATTTTTATTGTATATTTTGTAGTCCCTTAAAAGCATTGAAACAAAACAATCTCGGCAATCAAAAATGAAAAATTTAATGTAATTAATTGTATATATGATATTTTGTAGTACTAGTGCTACTAGATTGCTAACGGTATCTGACATGTTTTGGACAAATATCCTCCCCGGTTCCGTAAAAGATTCCCTTCACTTTACAGTTTGAGATTAACTCCCAGCCGCTTTCGGATTCGGGCTGACGGAGGGGGCAGTATTATTGGCTTTGAGATTCGTGCCAAGTTAAAAAGAACGGTCCGGATCAAGTAATGGTAAAAAATTCCCTATTACGGTACCGGAGATGGTCTGAATTCACATTTTTCTAGTTGTCTTTGGTGGCGCGCCACTGTAATTGAGAAATGATGTTTGAACTAAATTTTTGTTTCCGTCTCACACTTTTCACAAAATAAATGTTATTGTTTCCCGATATTTTATGGTGTTTTTATGTTATTTATTTATTTATTTATTTGTTCTGGCCAAACAGAGTGCATGCAGTTGATCGTCTTCGTCTATATAGAATGGAGATACTAACAAATGTGTTTTTTTTCTTTTCTATTTGGTGTGATTTTATGTATGAGTAATTGAGTATCGATTGCTATTTCTTTTAATACTACAACCGTTCATCATTTGAAGGAACTATTTTCTTTAAGAAAAGGCCTGTATTTAATTTTATTTTGTGAAGAGAGCTGGGGAGCGATGGGCATGTTTAAAAAAAATTGGAAAAGACTGATACAGGCCCTGGATTACCTTGTTAGGCTTTCTGAACATTCTCCTGGAGAGAAATTTTTTTTTATGCCACTCCAAAATATGAAAATTATAAAATTGCCACCCAAAACATAAAATTAGTTTTTTGCCACTCTAAAATTATTAAATTTATGAAATTGCCACAATTATACATCTAATATACATATTTGATTAAAGTTATTATGAAAAATATTGTATAAAAAAATATATTTTGATATTTCCAAAATTAAAAAGTAGGCTTGTTCACTGGCTCGCTCAAGCCCAAGGCCCGGAGCGTTGAGTTCTTCTCTAATAAGGAGAATAGGTATACCCTTCTTCTCCAGTAAAATAGGCGAGCTGGCTGGGTTGGGTAATTATCATATCTTGCTTATGCTGAAGTTCCGTGAAACTCTGACTTTCTAACTCTGGCAGGTCAAACAAAAGCTTACCTCTTTTCTCTTTTGAAAGAAGAGCTCAACTCTGGTGGAGGAAGGGTGAAACAGAGGCGAAGGGTAATTTTGGAAATATCAAAATACGTCTTTTTATATAATATTTTTCAGAATAATTTTAATCAAATATGTATATTAGATGTATAAATGTGGCAATTTTATAAATTTAATGATTTTAGAGTGACAAATAACTAATTTCATGTTTTAGGGTGGTAATTTTCTAATTTTCATATTTTGGAGTGGCATATATAAAAACAATTTTCCCTTCTCCCGAACTATGTTTGCATTTATTAATTGTTCGATATTATATTAATTTATTATATCATTCTAGTACTTCCTTTTCCTTTTTCTTTGTTTGAATTTCTGACACAAGGCAAGGGCATATAAGAATAAAACAATGTAAAAAATGAGACAAAAGTCAGACTATTTATTTTTCTAGATGAGAGGTGATAACTGCACCTCCAAACTTTATCTCCTGTCAAATCTCCTAATTAACTAGCGATTTTAGATTGGTACCACCTTCTAGAAGGTCGATAGTGTATTTACAGCTTCCACTAGTTGGCACGTGCAAGTATGTATACCTACACACGTAAGTCTTTATACATAAAATATTTAACATACTAAGTGTTTATAAATAGTTAAATACTGAACATATCAACTCTTTATTAAAACTGAACACCTGACGCAAGTTGGGTTTTAATTTGAATTGAAATCTTCCATAAATATTTTGTACCCTAGTGTAAAATATTAAACATATCATTGATTATACGAAATTTAGAGGGGGGAATCTATAATTTTGAAGTTTTTGAGAGGGTATACGTGAAATTCCCCTATCAAATTAAACGAAATTTGTTCCATCGTATACTTCTGATTCGGTATTCAATTTGATCGGTAGACTTTAAAATCCGTACAAATTAGATCTACACAAATATTAAAGCATCTCTGCGTTATAAGTTAAGAGTCAGATTGAGTCTCTGTTTAATTTACCGAGATGCGTTAACTCAAAAAATGCTAGCTCTTTTGAGTTAATGCCGACAGGCGATGCGGACTCCCACTTTAAATTTGGTCAATGCATAGGAAACAGTAAATTCATAGGTTAACGCATTTAATTACCATTTTGTTTACTACTCGCCAGGACAGATCTCCATACCTCCCAACAAGTCAAGACAATTAATTAATGCTAACTGTCGCCGAGAAATTTCCCTTAATTCTATCTTGTTTCGTAGGGTAAAATTCCTCCATATATTGCGCACTAGAATGATGTATTTCTAGTGAAAGGATTTGAATAATTAATTTTTAAGAAAGAAAAACAGGGAGAAATAGGTAGCTGCTAATTCTAGTTCAAACGAGGGTGTATTTTAAATTTTAGTTGATACAAATGTTCAATAGAATTAAAACAAGTTGATATTTTGGAAATATTTGAATAATAAATTTGTGAATTCATAATAGTTTGTAGCTAATATTGTGGTAAATAGTTGTTTTAAATCGAGTATGTAATATATATTTCATCATAGCTAGAAATTATGAATATTGCTAGGAGATATTTAAGAGGTAAGAGTTTGGAGGTGGTTATCTGGACTTGCTCAAGGTCTGTATATATATATACAAGTTAAAGTTCACTTTGGTATTTACAAACCTTGCTTGTAAATTAATTTGCTCTGCCGGATACAAGCTAGAACCACCATCTTTTTTAAGCACCATTATTTCTCCTTAATTTCAAGTCTTGCATACATGGCAGAGGAGAAGTATCCGAAACCCATAAATAAGTTGCTGATATGGCCTCTATTGGTGTTCTTGTTATTGCTTTCTTATTTCATTTATTTTTCAGACACTGCAAGCTTTCCTATTTTGCCGAGCAAACAATGGAGTACCACTTCCGGTCATGCCCTCGCAACAGGTATTGATATATACTAGATTCATTTCTAATCACATCGTGTTAAAACTTTTGTAGTTCTAGCATATATATAGAGAGAGAGTTGGGCTATGGTGAGTTTCGAATTAAGAGTCTTGTTTTAATTCACACTCATATTTTTTACTTTTGAAAGTTCAAAAGTCAATCCGAACCACTCAACATGATCTACATATTGAAATGCGCTAGGAGACCAAATTTTACATTTTTTAGAAATTTGTTACTATTTGTTTAGAATTCTTTTAAAATCATTGTTTATTTATGGTCCATAATCCATGCATAAAAAAAGAACGATTTTTCTACTTACCTAAAAAGATAGTAAAGAAAATATAAAAAAATGTAAAATTTCATCACCAAGCACATTTCAATATGGAGATTATATTCAGCAGTTTGGATTGAATTTTTAAACTTAAAAATTAGAAACATGAGCGTGAAATAAAACAAGACTTTTACTCTGCAACTCACTATAGCTCAACTATATATATGTTGTATTAATAAACATTAGTAATTTGAATCATAAATTTACATCATAGAACTAAATAACTAATTAAATTAGAGGGTATAACCAACCTGATCTTCTTCAAAAGATTAAATTGCTTTTAGAAAAGGTTATGTTAAAGAAAAATCAAATGTGGAGCACAATTAAAATTGAATCAGCTTGCTAAAAAAACAATTAAAATTGAATCAGGTAGTAATGGTGACTTAATGACGTGTGATCTGTACAACGGCACCTGGGTTCGTGATTATGGAGGCACCATTTACACAAACATGACATGCCAGACCATTCCGAATGCAGTCAACTGTCAAAAATACGGTAAAGATCACGACTTTGTCAAATGGAAGTGGCAACCACACGGATGCCATCTCCCTCGGTTCGATCCAGAACAGTTTCTGAATGCTCTAAGAGGGATGAATTTGGCCTTTGTCGGAGACTCGCTTTCCCGGAATCACAAGAACTCACTTCTTTGCATGCTTTCTCAGGTAATTAAACACTATTAATTGTAATATATACTTGTATAATTTAGATACACAATGCTTTCAATTTCTAGTAATATACAATATTATATTTAATTGTCAGGTTGAGACTCCTCAGAACACATACAACGATGTAGAGAATGAAATCACAAAATACTACTTTGAAACTTACAATTTCACCCTGATGCATCTATGGACGAGATATTTTGTCCGGGCTGAGGACAGGAAGGTTAACGGGTCGAACACTGGAAGGGACGTGTACCTAGACGAGATGGACCCAAATTGGGTGAAACATGTGCATGAAGCCAACTATGTGGTAGTGTCAGGAGCACACTGGTTTTTCTTACAACTCCACCTGTATCAGCAAAACAAGCTGATTGGTACTGTCTATGAACAATCAGAAAAGAAAAACATCCCTGCACTGGGCAGCATATTTACGTTGCAAAACGCATATAGAGCTACACTCAACTACTTATTGAATTTAAATAATCTGCGGTTAGTAGTGGTGAGGACCTACAGTCCAAATCATTTTGAAGGTGGGGCCTGGAGCACAGATGGATATTGTAATAGAACTAGGCCCAAATTGGATTTAGGCCCGTTAAGCGGGTTCCAATTGGAAATGAGGAATGTGCTGCTGGAACAGATGGAGATGGTTCGAAATGGAGGTAGAGGTGGAGGTGTCAGTTTTGCAGCGATGGATATGACGTGGATGATGGATATGAGGCCAGATGGGCATCCTGGGGTCCACTGGGACACCACATGGAACCCTGGGAAGAGAGATTGCTTGCACTGGTGCTTGCCTGGACCCATTGACACCTGGAATCAGCTCTTGTTTCTAACACTACAAAAATACAGAAATAAATCTGTTGCTATTCCAAAAGAATAACATGAACCTGTTATTCAGATACCAACCGTTGATCTATCTTGAGATTCGCATTTAGAAAAAATTGAACGGTCGGGATCAAAATAATAGGTTCCTGTTTTTTCTTTGGAATAACAGCAGATTTAATTATTTCCCAAAAATACTTCTAGTAATAACTAAAGTTGCAATTCAGCATTTATCTATTTTTTTTTTTGACCTCGCTTATTAATTGGGTTCGCCTTCTCTTGGTGAACATATATTAATCGATTTTCCGACATTTATTATTTGTTAAAGTAAATGTTGAAGATCTTTTTGGTACAATTTTCCTCATGGAATTGAGTATTTAATAGCTTTATTTTTGTGCTTTGATATGATAAACACTACTAGAATAATCTTGTATTGCATGACAACGAAAATGGCTTGTTGCATGGCCTTAGGCATGTAACAAGCCCCGAAATGGCTTGTTACATGGCCTTAGACATGCAAGTGGAACCATGCAAATACCCTCCATACAAATAGTCAGTATTTACAAGGACAGCCATGCAAAAAGTCTGTTACATGAGGCTTGGCATGCAATAACTCGCCATGCAACTACTTCGAGAGTTGACCCAGTTTGGAGTATTTGCAAGGGAAGAGAGTGCGGGTCCCATCATACTATTTGCAAGGGAAGCGGACGTGGGTCCCACCATAGTATTTGCAAGGCAAGGGAACGCGGGACCCACTAGACTATTTGCAAGGAGAGATAACGTGGGACCTACTTGACTATTTGCAAGGATAGATAACGTGACTATTTGCAAGGCTAGTTAACTTGACTATTGGCAAGGCAACAAACTTGATTGTTTGCAAGGCTAGTTAACGTGGGCCCCATATGTTTATTTGCATGGGACGATGATTTCGTTATTAGAAGAATATGTAGTTATTACATGACTGACTATTTGCAAGGATATGATTTGCACTTTTTGCATGCACATAAATTACCAATATTTGCGTGGATATTCCGACGTCTAAAATGAGCTACTTGGAGGCAATAAAACATAATCGAATTTTACAATCCTCCCTCCCTGTACCAATCTGGTACAACCCAGTACTGTTTATCCCAGATTACCATTCAACAAGATTTACATAAAAAACATAGAAGAGTACATACATAGAAAACAACTAACAAGATAAGAAGAGTAATTAACTTCAATATATAACCAAAAGACTATAATCATCATACATTTTTTCAATATTATAAAGACACTAAAACAACACCTTTCAAACAATTACCAAGATAAGAAGATAAGAAGAGTAACTTCTATATATAACCAAAATATACCCACCTTTCAAGCATTAACAAAATAAAACAAACCCCCACTGAGATTGCAAAATATTCCCAAAATATTTCCAAAATATTTTACCCTTAATATTGCCAACCACACTAGACCTCCCTGCTTCATGTTGAAGGTTGATTGGCCAACCAATCGGACATTGCGGTATCATGTCCGGTAATTTCTTGTACATTCCGAGAACTCAGCAATGCTTGGAAAGGCTCCTGATTTGGTTGTATGGAACCAGCAGCATCCTATGTATATCAAATTGTTATATTATAACATGTTATTGTTATAACAATTATTTATGTAGTTGGATTATAAGTTAGTATTGTCACTGTTTACAAAAATTGGAGAAGCATAAGGTGCAGGGTAAGTACATGCATGTTTGGATTGTAACACTAGTGTAATATGTACATATATTCATTTTTTGAAAAAAAAAAAAAACAGTTGTTATTAAGCTTGACAAAAAATATTAAATGTCAGATTTACTAGTGTAATTCAACAAAGCTTTAAAATTACTCTCGAGAAACACACAACTTACCGCTTGATTTACTGTTTGAACAATACCATCCATGCCTAAAATCATAGTTCTGAGGCTCTCATTAGTTAACATCACACCCTTTGGGTCCCAGTTGTAGCACTCGTGTACATTACAGTACATAAATATGATTTCTGTACTTTTAAAAATAAAACAATAAAATTTCAATATCATGCCAGACTTTATTTCTGATTCAATTTTAAAAAGAACATTCTAACAAAATTAAAAAAGATATGAACGAGAAAGTTAACTCCTCCATAGTTTAATACAGTGTCATATTTAGGTAGACCGCTGGTCCCTTGTACTTTGCAGTGTTTTTTTGAAGAAATTTTACTTTGTAGATCTTATTACAACAACAATTAGGAAAATCCTTTAATTATGATATATGGGTAAACTAATAGTAACTTGCAAAGGATTCAGAAGAACCAAAAGAATGAAACAATATTGGTAACTAAATTTATACTTTTGATTACCTTTGTGCTTTGTCAGTAAAAACAGAAACAAATGGTTGCTCGAGAATTCTTGTAAATCAGTTGCCAGCGTAATCTACTAAAGCAAATATCATCCATATCAGTCAAATAGATTTGTTTGTTGTGCAGTTTTGAATTGTGTTTATTGTTATAAATGGGAGAAATTTAGGGAAATGGGTTTGTATATATGAATGAATTTCATGACAAAAGGCTATATGGGACTAATCTTAATTAAAAAAATGGACTTCTAATAAGACAACAAACTAGAATTAACTATACTTGTATTCATAAATTTCAACATCCCTTAGATATTACCAGATTAGTTAACATCTGTATTTACACTTAGCAAGCAGCAGCAAAAAGCTATAGCTGTATACCCTTTATATCCTATAAAGAAATCATGAAAAAAATAAATAGACAAGTACCTTTCACAATTTGGAGAAATATTTCTAGATAGTAATTGTTTGTCTATTTGTTATGTTGACATCTATCAACACTGATATGATAACAAAGATATTAGTGCTTCGCCCAAATCAATAATTATTTACCCCAAATTGACCAATTATGTAGATGCTGCCACTACTAAATCCTAACCAGCACTGATTTAGCCCAAATCAATAATTATTTACCCCAAACTGATTTAGCTTTTTAGCAGTGGTAGCCTACTTATTTACCCCAAAGTATATCCATCATGCAATTAGCTAGCATAATAAGTTCTAAAGAAACTTACATGCCTGTCAAATCTACCAGGTCTCGCCAGAGCTGGATCAAGAATGTCAGGCAAATTTGTAGCAGCAATCACTATAATGCCCTGTTATAAAAAAAACATTGCCCACATGAGATTTAAGCTAAGTATTTGAAAATTTAATCGATGCAATTTCTAGGTATCAAGCTTCTAAATGGTTATCAAAAGGGATTTTGGACCCCAGCGTTAAATTCTCTAGAAAGGATAAATGGATTTTGATGATTAAGCGGATTAACAGCTGAAAAAGCAATATAAAAAAGCAAATAATACAGATTTGACGGATATTGACGGTTGATGTTTGTAGTTTCCAACTACCCCAGTTACTTTTTTATTTGAGATCTTGAAGTTTTAAGTAAGCACAATTTCTCTTTGCAAATTGAGACCTTGTGGAATTTAAGTAATAGTTTACTGCATTATAATGTTAGAATTTATAACATTAGAAATCTAAAATTGATATTATGTTGCGTTAATAAAGTACAGAGGTGTGCAATTTATAATTTTAACTTTGTAAAACTAGTAAAAAAAGAATAAATTTTACAAAAACGCCGATAATGATTCGTCAAGCCCCGCTTAATTCGGACCACACCGCCGTTAAAGCCTCTAAATGCCTTTTAAAAGCTTGACAGGTAAATAAACTTAACATTATATATATCCCCATAATATACCTCGTTCAGTTCAAATCCATCCATTTCAACAAGAAGCTGATGCAAGGTTTTCTTTGTGTGCCCTTCCCATTGTTCTCTAGTTGAACCTACCGCATCTATCTCATCAATGAAAACAATGCAAGGAGCCTACGAATAAAATAGAAAAGGTCAAATAAGACAATTGCAAATATTCGTTTTGGAGTTGTAATACAATAAATGGGAGTTACCTTTTTCTTAGCAGCTTGAAATAAAGCCCTTACTCTCCGAGCACCAACGCCGACAAACCTAAGAAACAAAGGTATAGTAACATTCTTATCATTATTGCTACCATCATGATTAATAATTCTTTTATTCATGCTACTTCTTATTTTGAACAGTCGTGTGTCTATTGGAATGGTGTATTTTATTTTTCTCTTGGTTTTCTACAATACTTTTGGATGGGTGGATGTTCTGCTCCAGCATTAAGCACAACACCATGGTGGAAAATCGCAGACACTTGACTAATTACCACAGATTTAACTGGGTGTGAATACACTACTAGAATTTGGACTTCTTACAAGGGCAAAATTTCGGTTGTTGCAAGAGCTCACTCTTGCAACAAGCCCGAAAAAGACTTTTTGCAAGGGCCACCCTTGCAAAAACTACCGTTGGAACAAGCCTCCATGTAAATACTCGAATTTTGACTTGTTACAAGGGCTACCCTTGCAATAACTTTTCCCAATCTTGTTGCAAGAGACTACTCTTGAAATAACTACGCTTGCTAAAAGTCTGAGATTTGACACCTGCAGGGAGTATTTGCAAGGATAAAGAACGTGGGCCCCATCTTAGTATTTGCAAGGTTGAAGAACGTGGGTCCCACACGGTTTATTGCAAGGCAAGTGAACTAAACAATTACATGGGCAAAGAAGGTGGGGCCCCCTGTTTATTTGCAAGGGTAGAGAAGGTGGGGCCCCCTGTTTATTTGCAAGGGTAATGAAGGTGGCCCCCACCAGGTTATTTGCATGGATTACCCATGAAAATAATAATCTTGTATGGCATCATTTCAACATGACCTTATTCTATAGTCATCCCTGTACCAACCCGGTACCAACCCGATACTCTTTTACATTCCCTAATTCCCATTGAACCATATTAACATAAACACATTGAAATATAGATCGAAAGCATGTAATAAGCATTAATCAACATATTATAATTATCATACATTGTAACAAAATACTGAAAAACATTATATCAACAATATATAACACAAAAGTTTGCTTAACTGCTAATAACAGCAATCCATTTATACAATTATCCAAGTACATTGTTAACAAGAAAATAAATCTGCTAAGGTTTCCCTACATAACCATATGTGAAAATAAATCTGCTAAGGTTTCCCTACATAACCATATGTGAAAATAATCAATGTCGCATTCAAATACATAACCTCACATGACCCACCAAATGAGTATAAAGGGCACTCCTAAGCTGGTGAATCTGAAAATAAAACAAAAGGCACCATAAAATAGAAAATATATAGTTTGAAAATGTAATAGTTTTTTTACCTAGAAAACGTAACAATTCTAAAGCATAACCTCTAGAAAACAGTTTTAATACAACAATTATTACTTAATAGAAGAGAGACAAAAATGACCACTATTGTTTTCTTGCTTGTTTTCGGAACACTGTGCTAGGTTATTACCTAATAGAAAACAATTTTATTGGGAAATTCAGTCATCTTTTGCGCATTTATCTTTATTTTAATGGATTTTCATCATCTTTTAATCACCCAAACTGGTATAGTTCTACTTGGAACATAAGCGGGTGTTACTTACAATTATGATTAATTAGTTGTTGTAATTTGTAAAATTCAATACCTGATCTTTTATGACCCATGTAGGAAAGCCCTTAATTCCAACAAGAGTCTAGTCAAGAGACATTGTTCTTCCTTTGCCAGCTCCATTGTAATGATGAATCTATTTTTATGCTAATATCAGTACTGTATCCATAGCATATCAATATTTTTATGCTAATATCAATACTTGATACCTAGATTATGCTGTTAGGTCATGCATATCAGTACTGTATCCAAAGCAATGATTAATCTATTTTTATGCTAAGGTTCCAATACCACTATACCGGTGAGATGATATTCGCTTCCTGAGATTTCTAACAATGGAAAATGAATCAAAATGTGATATTAGAAAATTACCTGACGTTCAAAGAGGTGGGGTGCTGTGGCAGCTCTTTGAGAAATCTTGACGGTTGTAGCAGCTGGAAACACAAAAGAAAAAAAAAAGAAAAATTCTTCTTTATGTAGGAATATATTACTTGATATAATTATTGTTGCTATTGTTACTATCGTCAGTATTATTATTACATTATGGAAGAATAATCCCATTGGCTTCAATCACACATCTCACGCCCCAAACTGAATTGTGCAATCAGCGTCAATTTATCATATATTATTGGATATCAGATTAAGAACATCTCTAATAAAAAGTCATACCTTTGATATTCCAATTGAGGAGTTGAACTTTAAGTACATCAGTTTCTTTGCCACAAAATGGAAAGAAAACAGAATTGCAGTGACAATATTACCCATGTTAATTTTTTTGAGTGTTGGGCATTGACAATATTACCCATGTTAATTTTTTGTACCTGAAAAATTCTCTTTGCCTCCATATACACCAAGCTAATCTTGATCAAGGTTTGTGAAAAAAGCTTCCGAGGAGGTGGACTTCCTGTGATCTGCCTCTGAATTAAGTTACATTAATGAAAGCAATGTTATTAACAAGGTTAAATGATCAGAAAAGCAAAACATCTACTTGCTTTTAACAAATCAAAATCAATGCTTATTTAACTATATATAAGGAAAAAAATTGTTGTAGTTCAATGCTAAACCAAAAAGTTCAACCAAGACTTTATGTTTGGTTAGTCTTCAATTCAAATGCTAAACCAAAAAAAATATAAAACTAGTAATTTCCAAATTAATTACTGTCTTTTTTAAAACTTCCTAAAAAATGTAACCTTCCTCTAGATCTGAGTCGCGCCAGAGATAAGAGCGTGCGGCTGGGTTCGGCGAGCAGCGACAGAGGTGTTAAATTAAGACACCTTTAGGCATGTGCAGTTTTACCATATTTGCTAATTGAGATGTTAAATTAAGACACCTTCAGGCATGTGCAGTTATACCACTTAAAGCAATCGTAAAGGTCATGAAGGCTATTTCTACATTTTCACCAAGGAAGATTTAGTTGGATAATGTAGATCGAAAATAATACTAAGTTGTATTCAAAAAACCAATGGTAGCATCAACACATCATCCTTTTAATTAGTATCAATCTATTTATTACAAAAGACACATGGATCATTGACTAAGAGTAATTGCATATACCTGTACTTGAGCTCAGAAGTGATAATTAATTGTGAACAATGCATTGAAATTTGACAGGTGTGCACAATTCAAGAAACCCTAGCTCAGATTCCAAATTTCGACCTAATTAATGGATAATCACAGCAAAGAAGTAACCTGAGAGGAGTCTTCCCCAGCAAAGAAGTAAATTGATCTAATCTTCCTCTAGATCTGAATCGCGCCAGAGATAAGAACGTGCGGCTGGAGGTGGCGGAGCAGCTAGCTCTAGGTTTAGTGTCACGAGGTGGTGGCAGAGCAACTAGCTCTACGGTTTAATGGTGGGGTAGCGGCATAGGATGACTAGAGAGTGAGCAGCTGAGGTGGTGGCTAGGGTTTAGGGTGTGACGAGGTGGTGCCTACGGCTTAGGGTGCGACGGAGGAGAGAGGCTGAGCGCCGTATCTCGTCCAGACTTCAGTTCAGAGAGAGACAACAGAGAGTTTTTTTTGTTTTGGCGTCGCGTCCACAGCGGGAAGGTGGTGGCTAGGGTTTAGTGACGGGGTGTGGCTGAGAGGAGGAGAAGGGGATTAAACTCTAGGCGAAGGTGGTGGCTAGGGTTGAGTGACGAGGTGTGGCTGAGAGGAGGAGGAGGGGATTTACCCTAGGCGAAGGTGGTGGCTAGGGTTTCGGGTTTAGTACTCTATCTCCAGTCTTAAGTATAATTTCTTTTTTTTAGAACTTGGCAGTACACATCTCCAAAGAAGGAAGATGGGAGTTTGTATCGTATTTACTGGAGAAACCCAACCCAAATTCATATACTCTAAGGTAACATAATATTTGTGTTTAGATCGGACCGTCTCATCATCATTACGCACGAATATTAAAAGATCTTGTGCAACACCTAGGGCCAGATCTAAACATAAATATTATGTTACCACAGAGAATATGTACTCCTTAGCCACATCCTCTTAAATGAATATATCAGGACCATTCATTATCTATCAGACGGGTGAGAACTTGATATTTACTAATTAGATAATATATGTACAGCAATGCACATGAAAAAAATTTCAAAATTTTTATTTTTATTTTTTTTACATATTATATAACTAAATAATACTTATATATGTCATTTTTATAGACTTTCATCATTATATGTTCCTTCAAATTTAGAAAATATTTTCGGACCGTTCATTTTCACGCGGGAAATCAACGGTCGATCTGCAATAAAATTATTTCTAATCTGTTTTAAAATGATCAAGGAAGAAACTTAAACGTAACTAACATAAAAGTTCAAAAGTTTTATTATATATGAGCTTCGATCCAACATGAAGTGTTTATAGCCATACGATGTTTCAATTTTCGATCAATTAGATGGATGGGTAAATAAAAACAAAATTTGATCAAACTTGGGTGCAAGACAATAAATGCAGTGCTCCTTAGTTTAAATGGTTCCGATCGACCAACAGACGACATATTCTCGTGCGTCTTCATTAACTCATGAGACAAGAGTTTATCTTTCATGTTCATGCATGGAAGATATGAGTCATATATGCAACTATGCAACAAAGAGTTTATGTTTCATATTATTTGTTATGGTTTTTAATTTTATTTTGACTTTAAAAATTTGATTTTTATAAAAAGTCACTCAACTTAATTTATTTTATCAAGTATCAATTTTTTTTAGAAAACAGTAAGAATTTAGAAAACCTTCAAGTATAATTTTTGAGTGAGGCTAATTATATATCTAAAAAAATAGTAAAAAAATTCGAAAAAATATAAAATTTAGTTTGCAAGTACATATTCATATGGTTATCACATTGAAAGGTTGGATCGACCATTAGAATTTTAAAAAGTTAAATTTTTGACCGTAACACGGACCCCATCCGTGCTATGCATAGCACCATAGCCTCACTCATAATTTTTTTCATATCCTATAAATATATTTTTAGAAAACAGTAACAATTTAGAAAAACTTCAATCTCAGGAAGGATTAACTAATTATAACATGAAAATCTAAATTGGATAAACTAATTATAAATAATAATTACGGACAATTAAAAATCAGAATTTATAATTAGTTGAAAAGTCACAACATTCAATTTTTAAAATTTGAACACATTATAACCAAAATTTCATTCAAACGCTGGAAAATTCTAATTCGTCTAAAAAGGAATAATTGAACCAAAAGAAAGTATTTAGAAGGGTTTAGAATCTGCAATAAAATTGGATTTATGAAATAAGTGGTCCGCTGTCAGACCGAACCACACAATAGTCACATGGCCCTTGCCTCACTCTTTTATCTCTTTTCTCTCTCTCTTCCAAGTGGACCCCACCACATATCTTCCTTCAAGTGAACGATGGGTCGATGGCAGCTTCCCTCTACATTTCATTTCCCTCTTGAAACTCCCGCACGTTTAGTAGCTTCCCTCCACATTTTCCCTCCACATTTTTGGGTGCCGCCACATTTTTTTGGCTCCCTCCACATTATATTGGTTCCTCAATTTTTTGGCTCCCGCCCAGGAGAATGAGTTGTATGCACCATAAAAGTAAATTGACTCATTATCATTTCCTTGCCAAAAAAATTAGAAGCCAAGTGAAAGTGCTATTTAATTCAATGGAGGTTCCATCGGCCTGCCTCCTATTTTCTCCTCAAGACTTCTGATTTCACACCGCAATCTGCGATTTGGTCCGACTTCAACGAAAGAAGTTCAATTTGCGATGAACTGTGGTGTTGTTCGCTCAATTCAATCTACCATTTGCTCCAATTCATTTCAGGCTGGCCCTTTGAGAGCCAAGACGTCTTCGTGTCATGGAAGATCGAAGCCAAGGCAACAAACATTTTCTAAATTTCAAGGTAAATTCCTTCGAGCCTAACAAGAGGTGCTGATTTAGGTTGTGTTTTCACCTTTAGGGTGCATGAAAAGGCCTTCGAGCCTAACAAGAGGGTTTTTCAGTGGTTGCTAGTTCTTCAAAAGATAGTGTTATTATTTCTAGTGTTGATTAAAGGTTTTTAAAAAAAAGTTTTGCTGGTGTTTTAGACAATCTCATCTATGATTTGTTTACTGGCTGAATTAATTTATCTATTTGTTTGTGTTAATTTTTTTTATGAGAATGTATATCGAGAAATCATTAATCATAGATTGCTTCGTCACCCAAACATCATCAGATTCAAAGAAGTATGTGCTTGTTTCGAAATATATATATAAATGATTATGAGATTGTCAGATTTCACCAAGGAAAATTTGAAAATGAATCATTAATTTGTAATGATCTTTATTATGTGAAGGTTGTTCTGACACCAACTCATCTTGCAATTGTGATGGAGTATGCTGCTGGTGGAGACCTTTTTGAGAAAATCTGTGATAGGGGCCGATTTAGTGAAGATGAGGTTGAAATTTTAGTAGCTTGAATATTTTCTGAATATAAAGTATTGTGCCATATATTCGAATGAATTATTCATCTCTAACTTGTTGTCTTAGTTTGGTACATGAGATATTTCTTTTAGCAGCTGATATCATTTATTTCAATTTCTTTTATTTTATATAGTGTTAGTTCTATAATGTATACAAGTGGTACACCTAAAGGCGTGATAATAATTCATGAAGCCCTGGCCACATGTGCAAGGTGTTGATCTCTACATGGACCTCTTTGAAGATAAGGTACTGTTGTTGTTATCTGATACCAGTACTGTCATGACTGGTACAGTTTTTATATGATGGGCAGGAATTGGTACCAAAGTCTATTGTAAGACCTGGTACAGTTTTTGTAAACTTGGCATACTATTTACGGGAGCTGCTCGGGAATCTTGTTAGTAAGAAACAGTAACATACCAGATTACCAGGTTGTATCTATTGCATATAAATGAACCTGCTGTGTATTGCATATAAATGTAACATTCAAAAAAAATTTTTTTTTTTTTTTAGATAGGTGGAAAATCACTACTTCTGATTTATGAATGGTCCAGAATTTTTAGATCAACTAATTTGTAGTATTTTTAAAAAGTAGTAAAAAATTCTAAGGAGCAAGAGTATGACATGCATGAAGTTGAGGAATCACTTGGTTGGTTTAACCTCGACGATGAATCCGATGAAGATGGTTATTAATTGGTAGACTTTCATTTTGGAACAATGTGATGTATGGCAATTTGGAGAATTATTTTGTTTCTCAATTAATTTGTAAGGTTTCACTGTTTAAGACAAATATTCCAATTTTAAGTTTCCGAATTATTTTTGTATCTTAAATATTTGTGTATCTCATACTCTTTTCAAACTACTGCTGTAATTCTTGTTGCTGTGGTTTACATAATAAATTCAGTTTGAAGGGAGACATTAAAAATATACAGAAAAGGCTCTGCACTGTAGTACGAAATAAGTTACAAGGGTAAGCCCTTGCAATTAGTAGTTGTCAGAATAACCAGACTTCTTGCAAAGGTAGTGTAGGACTTCTTACAAGGGCCTTTAGAATAAAATAATAAAAACGGAATCTTCAAAACTTGTTGCAAGGGTCAATCCTTGCAACTGTTTTGTCTCAAATCTTTAGATTTATTACAAGGGCATGGAATGAGGTTTTTGCAAGGACATTTATTAAAATATAATATCTGGCTCTGCTAGCGGGTCACGGGTCTTCAATTATTATTTGCAAGAGTAGATAAGAGACAATTTCAAGGGTAAACATCAAATCTTTTGCATGCGTTACTTTTTCCAAGGGACACCCTTGCAACAGGTTTTCTTGTGTTAGAAATGCCATTTCTTTTGCAAGGGCCGTTCACACTCTTGCAACAAGTAAGTGTTACTCTTGCAAAAAGTCCAAATTCTAGTAGTGTGTTAGGTGGGAGAAATCAAAGGAGTATGCATAAAGTTTGAATTTTGGTAGGGGGGAGAAATCCACAGAGTTTGCATAAAGTTCGGATTCTGGTAGGGGGGAGAAATCCACAGAGTTTGCATAAAGTTGACTTTTCGCCCACTCAAAGAGAGTTGTATTCTGGTGGGTGGGCGGTGCTTGTGCAGGCTGGGAGGGCTTCGCCCACTCAAACAGCGCCTCTGTGACTTTTCGCTGCATGGCCATTATTGTGACCAACGTGAGCGCAAAAAGTACCACCAGTGCTTCTGTGAGTGCCAGACCATAAAAGACATTTAAAGCGAAGTCCCGAGCCCCCTTATTTGCCACTTCTGTTTGGCCGAAATCTTGTGAGGCTAGCCGCATTATGGAGAGAACAACAGAAGTCATGAGAGAGACGAGATTCCACCAGTAGAAGAGTCTGCTGATGAAACCAATCGGGAGCACCAATTGTTGTATATTGTCGGCTGACAAGGACTGAGTAGCCTCAGTTAAAGACCTTAAATATTGACAAGAAAAATTAAAGAGCGATTCGTAATTAATTTCAAGCAAAAAGTTGTCATATGTATACATAGATAGACTATGGTGAGTTGTGAAGTAAAATGTCGTTTTGCTTCATGCTATATTTTCATTTTGAAAATTCAAACAACTGATTTGAACCGCTCAACATGTTATCTATATTGAAATGTGCTTGGAGACTAAATTTTTTATTTTTTAGAATTTTTTTACTATTTATTAAGCCACTTTGAAATCGCTGATCCACTGTGAACAGTAAAAAACAGTAAAATTTTCTGGACCACTGGATCAGCGATTTTCAAAATGGCTTAATAAATAGTAAAAAAATAACAAAAAATGTAAAATTTAGTCTCTAAACACATTTCAATATAGAGAACATGTTGAGCTGCTCGGATCGGTTGTTTGATTTTTCAAAATGAAAATATGACGTGAAGTAAAACGTTTACTTCACAACTCACCATAGTCTATATATATATATATATATATATATATATATATATATATATATATATATATATATATATATATATATATATATATATATATGAGATGGGCTATTATACATTGCAATGCATAGGCACCCTTGTGCATTGGACCATAAATCACCGATTCAAAGTCCAAATGACCGATCCAAACCGTTCATCTTGTTCTCCATATTAATATGTGCTTGGAGACCAAATTTTACATTTTTTGGAATTTTTTTACTATTTATTAAGCCACTTTGAAAGTTTCTGATCTGGTGGTCCAGAAAATTTTACTGTTTTTTACTGTTCACCGTTGGATCAGAAACTTTCCCTCTCTCCAACCCTGTTAATTAATTAATAATTAGTCATTATCAACTCATATTAGTTAATTTCCCTCTACACTTTCTTAGAAGCTGCCAATTATTATGGGTGCAGATGAGATCGATTTGAGCTCGACAAGATTGACCTAATTAAACAAAAGTACTGTTAGGTAATTCCCTTTTGCCCTATGTTGGAATTTAAATTAACATCACCTTTGAGAGTGAGCGGCGTTTTAAAATACATGTTATTTATTTGGTTGCTCTTTTTATACTTTCGAAGTTTCAATCATCACAAGTTTAAATCATTCAATGTTCATATTAGTAGAAACATTTATACATAACTTCGAAAATTTTGGAGATGGGGCGTTTATTCTTTCAAATTTGACAAAAAAAAATGGTTATATATCATTTAAGCTTTTAGAAAATATAATTAAACTTGTTGTTAAATCATTTGATGGATTCTAGCATTAAATTTTTCTAAAAAGACATTATTGTTTAATTAATGATGTCCAAATAGTTTAAATCGTTAAATGACACTTTACCTTAAATGCCTGTAAAAATGTTTATAAAAAACTTATGATAAAAATGCATTCCTAAAATAATATATTATGAGTGGTGAGTGGCTAGAAACCTAGTTTTGCATGAAAATTGACCTATTTGCTTAGTTGGCAAACACTAGTCTAAACCGTCTTAATTATATATGAATTCTCAGAGGATGGCACACAATAAACCCAACTAATTAATAATGGAAAGGAAGAGGGAGTATATTGATTAGTGAAATACGTTGCTGGAAACTAAGGAAGAGGCCTCGATGAGAAGCAAATTTGAGTGAGGATTGGGATTTGGATGCTGATGCTGATGCTGATGGTGAAGCGAAGAGGAGGGGGCAAGTGATAAGGCACACACCATTTGATTCTTATGAATTCCTATGTGGTTCGGTTCTAGTTTCTTTCTCCCAGCCTCTTTCAAAAATTCTATCTAACAAGGTTGAGCTTCCCTTCCAAATAACAAAATGTGCTTCTATTTTCTACTACTGCATTAAAAGAAAATTGCATATAATTAAGACATATGGCAAAACAATAATGCAATTCTAAAGGAATATGAATTTGACAAGCAGTTGGAGGAGCAGCTTTTTACACCCACTAATTAAATGTACCATAAGATTCATGCACTATAAGACAGCTTTATATCAATTCGTTGGCAACATAATGTGTGGGTGCTAATTTGACCCTACTCAGGTGAGGTTGCTCTTTAAAATTGATAGTAGCAGTGAATTCTCCTCATTCTCCTGTCTTTTTGAACTGGGGATTTGTCTGAAGTGTTCGTTTGATTACCATTTCATTTTCTTCGCCATTTCCATTTCTATGTTTGTTCCTTGTCGTTTTCTGAAGTTCAAAGGGAGGGACAAGGGGAATTCACGTCACCTCAGGTTACCTGACTGAAGGCAATTACGATCGGACGGTTCTTTTAACATGACACGAATCTCAAAACAGACCTCCTACAGTCTCCATGGCACCAGATTGAGTTTGGCCCAAATAGGATTAATCAGGGCCGTTCATTTCAATTTGCTTGAGTCAGGTACCTAGGATACGGATCCGGAGAAGGGTAGGTACGGTTCAGAGAAAAAATGAAAAGGGTTCCATTGGCATAGAGAGGTGGAGAAGTGGGGTCCTGTTAGTCAGTTAAAATGAGAAACATTACAATGGCTTGGCCTAAATGGACGTGGAGTATATAAACTGTAACACTTGGAGGTGGGCCTTTCTTGTTCAGTTCTGTAAGACCAGGCTCAAACCAGTGTTTTCTTTTTGTATTACCGCAAATTCCTCTTCTTTATTTCTAACACTGATGGAGGGGTCCGTCAGTTTGAGCTGTTAGGAAGTTCCCTCTACTTCATCTCTTTTATCACCCGAAAACTGGGGCCCTATGACCAGCTCAGGCTCACACCTCCCTCTTCGTGAACCCCATAATATCTCCAGCCTCTTTTAATCTTGTTCATTGAGCTTCCTTTTGATTTTTTGCTTGTTCTTTTAATCAAAATTCACTATTTGAAATGTATATCTTTATTGTGAATTTTATTTCATGGAAACTATAACCCCTTTTTTTTAGTCTCCAAGAAATTAATTATCTCAGGTGCTTCCTTCACCAAATTTCAAGGAATTAATTTAGTAAAATCAGTATCCTAATTTGAGTTTGAAGAGCAATATTATTGGTTCTGAAAAATGCAGGTTGATTCCAAATTTTTGCTAATTTACTCCTCCAAGATCTTGATTAATTTGTATGCAAAATTTGTACTAAACTGCAAATATAGATTATGTCTCAATTCTTCCTGACTATCCAATTGCGAGAATCTTAATTCGTATACAAGTTATACCATAGAAATTCTCTTTCCATTGTTCTATTACCCAGTTGATGTATTGTTACTAATGAGTATGGTTTTGTATATAAACTGTCTTGATATGTGGGATTCTGAACTTCCAGTCCTTACGACTGTTTTTCTTATATTCATTAGGATGGTGATGGTAAATACTGGCCTGGCTGTAATAAAATATCAGTCAATTAATGCTTGTTTGAGAAAAAAAAAGGTGGTGCAACAAACTAATAGGAGGGCCTCTGTTGATGGTTTTTTTGAACAAAAAATGCTTTCCAAGGGTGTTGATAGCCTGTGCATGACGGGAAAATTTGGGAGGGCTGAGGAGGTCGTGGAACAATTAAATGAGTTGTACAGGACATGAACCCAATGTGTGACCTATAATTTATACTCTTCTAGCTTATTAATGGTCTATGCAAGAAGAGAGACACTGAGAGCGCAGAGGAACTGTCGTGCTACATGGCACTTATCCCCTTACTCTCCTCTAGTAGTTTGACACTACCCGTTAGGGGCTGCCCGAACCCGGCCCGCCCGTGCCCGGTGCCCGGGGTACCCGTACCCGTGCCCGGGTATACCCGGGTAAACGGGTACACGGGTACGGGTCTCAAACGAGCAGGGCATCTATTTTTGGAAAAAAAACCCGGGTGTACCCGTACCCGCCGTACCCGTGCCCGCTACCCGTGTACCCGAACCCGTCCCGGGTGTACCCGCACCCGTTTACCCATGTACTGTAGCACCCGTTTACCCGTGTACTGTAGCACCCGAACCCCTTTATTTCAAATTTTCTTCCCCCCGGTTCTACAGTAACTGTGATTTTAACATATCAGTTTTGGCTACATGCAGCGCACGGAGTACAGAATTTAACATTGCTGCATATGATTAGTGCGCTGCATGAAGCTAAAGCTGCTCTGTTAAATTCGGCAGAGGCTGAAGCCAGAGGCTGAAATGCCTTGTTTTTTTTTTTTTTTTTAAATTCGGCAGAGGCTGCATGAAGCCAACATTTCTATTAATTTAATTTAGATTTAATTTAGATTTGAATTTATATTTAATTTCAATTTATATTTAATTTAGATTTGAATTTATGATTTATATTTAATTTAGATTTGAATTTAGATTTGAATATGTTTTATTGTTTTAAAGTAATTGATTTAAGATATTTTTTATTTATATTTTATTTAACCTATTAAAAATAAATGAACGTTTAGAAAATATATTATCAATTTAAAATGAACGTTTACAAAATATATTATCAATTTAAAATGTAAACTACAAATTTCGAGATATAAATAAATTATGAACTATATAATTAGAATGCCGACATTTTTATTAATATCCAAGTTTAATACAAATTATTAATTATGTTGAATATTAATATCCAAAGTTATGTTACTTCTTTTGAGTTTTGATATATAATTAGCATATTTATACTAAAATACGTTAAATTATTTGAAATTATGTTGAATAACACTATATTATGTTAAATTACGCTAAATTACGTTACATTACGCTAAAATACGGTAAATTACGTCAAATTACAAATTCCAAAAATTGGAGGTGGAACCCAATGATAAATTATTTTGTTGCTTTTTCCTACTCATTTGAACGAAAGGATGAAAAGATGCAATTAAATATTTTCGCCGATAGCTTCTTTTTTTTTTCATTTTTACAAATGTATTTGTAACATAATTTATTATTTTCAATAATGTATATATGTCTTAATCAATTGCATATGTGTCATGTTTATTCATGTGGGATGCATTTTCTAAATATTATGTGTGTGAGTAGTGTAGTACCAAATCATTTGTTCATGCAACATATTAAAGGGAAAATAGGTCTTTAAAATATATCAATCGAGTATACTTAAATATGATATCTAAGTTCTGTTTAATGAATAGACATTAATAATAGAAAAAAGAAAAATATATATTATGATATTGGAGAAAACTAAGTATGTTATTTTATTACAAAATTAGGATTGATCAATCAACTTGACTAGCACGACAAGAAGTAAATGGTCTGATTAATACTCTGGAGGCGACACTAATCGACATCCTGGAGGCGACACATGCACAGCAGGGAAACACCCTAGTTACAGGCTTATTCAAGTCACTTCAACTGGGTGGGCTGGGTGAAGATCCGACCCTTACAAGCTAAGGGGCCAGATGTTTCCTATACTCCAACATATTTTTACGCAACAATCAATGATTTTAACGTGGAGATTAAACATGAATGAGAAGTTGGTAAAGCAAATTTTTATGCCAAATTGCACCAAGGAAGGAGACGAGGAAGGAGATGTCATTCTGTCTTACATTCACCAATCAGCTCCGCTTGGTGCACACAGACAGGTCAAATACTCGGTGCTTGAGAGAATGGAAGATTACATGCAAGTAGAAAATGTGCAGGCTAAATTTTTGAAGAAAATCCAAGTAGAAGTAGAGGCTCTTAAGATTTCAGGGAAGGGGAAGAAGAAATTTGAAGAAAATTAATGACAATTAAAAATATATATAAATGTAACTTTACTTATTAGTTAAATTTATTGTTGCATGCTTATCTATATGTAATATTTTCTTTTGAGCAAGTAATATTAAAGATTGGGCCTACGGGCCATGTAATCTCAAAAAAAAAATTATATAATATATATATTTATATATTATAGATTGAATCTTTTGGTTTTAGTTTGTAATTAATATTTTATAATTTCTCCGTTAATCAATACATAAAAAATAAAAAATTTTACACAATTCTCTAGTTCTAAGAATAAACAATTTAGATGTGATTAGTCAAGCTTAGGCTTATTGACTTATTATGATTAGTCAAGCTCTCTGGAAAATAATAAAAGACAAGTAAACATGTGCATCTTTAAACCAGTCACTTAATCATGTGTAAATAAGCATAAAAGTAAGGTGAAAAGTGAAAAATATCAAGGTCTGGTCAATAATTGCCTTAATGAAGGAAATGAGAGACTTTGAGGTAGAATAATAAGGTTTAAACCCTTAAAAATCGAGTCTCTGTGATTTTCTAGAGAGGGCGGGTTTAAATGTGCATATTCTACAAAGTAACATTGTTATAGGTTATAATCTACACAAAAACAGTGCCATAGTACATATAGCAGAGTGTGCTATTATGAGCTCATTTTGACCTAAATCCATGCTTTGTGTGTAGTCTGAGTTTATACCTTCTTTTATACATTTATTCCCTATCTGGTACAGCTCCCACGTACCACTGGTACCATAGAAATAAAAAAAATCAAAAGGAACCAAGTCTGTTTCAAACCAGCACCCAAAAACAGCAAAAAACCAAAGAAAATGTAAATATATGCTTTTTGTTTGAATTATTGCATGAAATTTATAGGACAGGTAGATTATGATTAGAGGAACATATCCATGTAAAAAAGGTCGATAGTGGTTTACAATTCCGACTCTTAATATACTTTTTATAAACTTGACTATTTTTTAAGAAAATGATATTTTTTCTTATTTGGTCCGGACTTTGAGCAGTTATTCTTTAAAATACCACTCTAATTTTATCTTTACTAATAAATTTTGCAGTATGCTTCAATACGCACTTTTCAATATCTCTAACTTCTTGTCATTATTTTTTTTTTGCAGAGGAATCAATCAACAAACGACATTCAAGCAAAAGTGCAAAAGTGCAAAATTTATTGAACTCTCACGTTATAGAAAATGTTTCAAGCACATTGGTCAAATTCTGAAAAATTACCAAAATTCTCATGATGATTCAACCATGAACTTGGATGGAGAAGTGAGATCAATTTGCTCCTGGATGACTCAACCATGAACTTACACTTACATCCTTCCTTTAACAGTTGGCATGGTAATCTTCTTGAGTCCCTGAAATATGCTGGGAGCCATCTGATCCGCATTGAGATACGTGCAGACAGATTTAGAATCTAAACTGTCAGGTAAATTTAAACCATCCATATGAATCTAAATGCGGATCACATGAATTAGACTATGCATCTGACCATATTGATCTGATGATCCCATGTGTCTCTATTTGTGTCTCTTTTCATTCTCTTAATAATAAATGTAGAGGGGAGACGTCAAAATTGAAATGAATTTTTATCTTTAGAAATAAATTAAATAAATTATTTCGATACATGTCCTTTAAGCATTCATACAGTCACACGTGTATAATGATCGTTATGAAAATCAATGTTTTTGTAGTGGATGTTCATTATAAATGCTAAAAGAATCAAATTAATGCTGCTTCGATTCCTTTAAACTATGGACATTTTTTTTTACAATAATTGGACACCTGTATGTAGAGGTGTAAATGGTCGGATACGGATCGGATAGTGGTCAAACCGTATCCTTCTCCGGTTATAATTTTTTGGATACGAATACGAATACGGATAGTCTCAGATACGGATACAGATTGGATATTAAACGGATACGAATACGGATCGGATATCGGATGGATACGAATACGGATATGAATATGATTCGGATAATTAAAAATAAATTACTAAATGTGCATTATAGTAAAGAATAATATTTAAATATTTTTTTCATTCTACTAAATGTACAAGGATTCCATCTCTGACCCCTGCGACCACGTCAAGGTCTTCTCTTCCTCCCTTCCTCTCTCTCTCCCTCTCTATGATTCACCTCTCCGGTCTTTCTTGTTCTGCCTGCTGTTACTGCCTAATAACTCATGCACACAACCTGTTCGATGACATGAAGCATTTGTATGGTTTTCTCTATTTGTCTGGGTTTAATCAACTTTTACCAAAAAGAAGATCGATCTTTCTAGAATATTAACTCAAATATGCAATTTGGCATCTGATTCTGTTTGGAACTGACAAATTGATTAAAACTCAGAATCTGGTTCCAGGGAACTTAAAAAGAAGGAGAAAGTAAAAAGAAATGCCACTTGTCAAAAAGCATCTAATTCACACAATTATAATCATCTTCTATTATGTACAATTTGAATAAATTTTGTAAGTACATACTTAATTATTCAGGAAATGGGATTGAGAGGCCTCACAAGCAAGAGGCAAATGAAGATTATGCTGAGGTGGATGAGAGAGAGACAGAAACTGAGGCAAATATTCTGTCACAATGGACCCCACAAGCAGTTTCTATATACGACCTGGTTTACTAACCCTAAGAACATGCCTCCTCCTGCAAGTCGTACCAGAAAAGTCGAACCGAAGCCATTAGATGCTTTCCTTTATACTGTTTCCATGGTACAATGATGTTGTAACTGTGCTTCTATTCATCTATATATATAGATATCTCTACATCAAATTTGACAACCATTAGAGTGAGGCTATGGTACTATGCATAGCGCAGATTGGTCCGTACTACGGATCAATATTTTCGTTTTTCAAAGTCTAAATAGTCGATCTGAACCGTTCAACATGATTTCCCTACAAAAATGTACTTTCAGACTAAGATTTACATTTTTTCAAATTTTTTTACTATTTTTAGATAGGTAGAAAATCAATACTTTTGAATAGTCTAGAATTGTTAAATCAAGTGATTTTCTACCTCTTTAAAAACTAGTAATAAAATTCTAACAAATGTAAATTTGATGTACAAATACATTTTCATATGGAAATCATGATGAACTTGAACTTTGAAAATGAAAATCTTAGTCCATAGTACGGACCAATATGCTCTGTTGCTGCTGTCTCTGATCCGTGGGCCCTGCTGTCAGTGTAGCTGTTGATTTTGTAAAGCGATGTGTTCTGTGTTTTAGCAAATGGATAGGTTAGTGGTTTGGCAGTGGGCTTTACCTATTTTTCTCTGCTAAGTTTTGTTTCCTCTGCATGTGGGCCTTGTTCTTACCTCAGCAGCTCAAATATTATCTTTCAATCCTTGGCTTTGTTCTAATTAATTGCTCACTTGCATTTGCAGCTAAATTAATCTTACAGTGTGTTTTTATTTTCATTTATTTATTAAGTGACTTGCTAACGAAGTGAGAGAAGCTCAGTAATGATAATAAATTTCATCTTCTTTAGCTGTATTATCTGCATGGAGGCTTATTATTCTCTTAATTAGTCTGTGATTGCTTTTGTAGATAGATATACATGATATTTCCTTTTGTACCGTATGTGATATGAATATGATTCAGTGGTTGTCGATCTATCACATACCATGTTTGTATTTATGTGTTATGAATTACATGTTCTCAAAATAAATTTCATCTTCCCCAGGACATGTTACTGGAATTCCGAAACCGCGTCTTTAATACCAAAAATAAAATAAACTGCATAATTGTTGCTTGCTTTCTTGTCCAGCTGCTACTATTTGTAACTAAAGAACCCAAGTCTAGTCAGGCTCCATCTCTGTCTCTACCCAAACCTCTCCACTATTAACAACTAATTGAGCCACCACCAGCACAGATGCTTAGGTTCACTAATGACATCCCAGCTGAAATATTCACAAATCGGTCTATTGTTCTCCAAATCGAACTGGTAAACATCAAATCTGGCTGAATATGCAGTGCAGGAGAACCTGCCTCACCTTTGAAAGTGGAAATATTTGTCACTAGAGGCAGTTTCCTCTCAAATGATGAGAAGCTCAGAAAGTGTAAAACCGTTGTGTCCAAGGAACAAAGCAACAGTGCCATTGTTGGTTCAAGTCAGCCCGGAAGAGGTAAACGTCTTCAATCCTGGAGAAAATGGAACAGGTGATTTAGTAACTTCTAATTAAATAGTCCATTGGTAATCCATCATCAATCCTACATTAAAAACAATTCTTATATCTTATCTAAGAATGAAATTATTTGTTAAGACCACACAACACAAGTGACTTAATCTATTTGCTTAATTAATTTGCATTTTTTTTCTGGTAATTTAAATTCAGATGCTGTAATGCGTCCACACAGTACATAAATTCAGATGCCTGGAAATGAACTGGAAACCACATCATATCGATCCAGTCTTGAATTGAAAATATAAACATGGTACCAATCCTGACCTTAATTTTATAACTAATTACTTTGCAGCTGTCTCCATTTGCATTTGAAAAAAATGAGACAAGGTATTAGTCCACCATCTCCATAATATCCCACAAATTGTTTAACATATCGGAAGATGAGATGAGACTGTACCAGAACTGAGAAAAAATGCAGTGTACCAGTATACACTAGTATGGCACCAGCAAGAGGGAATGCACTGTGTGAAGGAAATTGAGAAATGTGATTTTGAAAAAAATAAAAATAAAATAAGAAATGTTAGAAATGAAAACCATTAAACATAACAGTAAACGGTAATGCACTGAGTACAAGATTATTGGCATACTTATGAGATGTTTTATTTGGATATAAAATGTTTATGCCTGCTGTCTTCTACCCGCCTATCTCTGTTTTTCTTATTTTGTTATATGATTCTAGCTACATTGTCATCAGATAGTTAAGCAAACAGAATAAATTTTGTGATTTAGTATGTGAGTGATAAATGATGACAGAACCGGTCCAAACTTTATCGTGAGTTAATACTGTTATAATGTTATGTACTAGCTTGTACGGACCTGACTGGTATGGCACTGTAGACTGGTATGGCATTATAATAGTTTTCTAGGTTAGGGCTCTCAACATCTAAGTTACAACAAATCTACAGATAAAATTAGAATTCTGAGATGAATTGCCTAACATATGTCTCATATTTTATTTTCAGCATTCCAACATACCAGCATCAAGTAAAGGCAATCAAAATAATATGGAGAATTGTTTGTTACTGTTAGTATTTCTTGTCTCATATACTCCCGAAATTTTAAATATACCCCTGCAAAAAAATATAAACCGAAAGACCATTGAAACTGTAAAATTCGATATTTACTCGGGCCGCAACGACAAATGACGCCCCCCCCAAAACTGGGGCCGCCATTTGGGAGGAGGTCATTTGTCGTTGCGGCCTCGCAAAAACCCAAATAAACCCAAAACATTTGCTGTTTTTAATTGATTTGTTTAATGATTTTCAAAAATAAAAAGAACAATTAATAATTTGAATATGTTAGAACATCAAACAAAATAGATAAAACATCTTATAATTTAGATGTACTAGAAGGACTCCGAAACATTTTTCAGGCAGGATTTTTTCCGACTGTAAAAAAAAATTAATCTATTTCTTGGTGTGTTACTGGAAAAATACAAAAATGCTTTGGATCTGAATTATTGATCTCGGTTCAAAAGTAACTTCTAGGTAAATAAAGAAATTATCGTAATTCTTCTAGTACATTCAAATTGTAAGGTACTCTATCTATTTTTGGAAAAAAATATTTGATTTGACTTTTTTATTGATGGCAAGGATTTTTTTTTTCAAAATAGATAGAGTACCTTAGAATTTAAATGTACTAGAAGGACCACAATAATTTATTTATTTACTAGAAATAACTTTGAACTGGGATCAATAATTCAAATACAAAGCATTTTTATTTTTTTCTAGTAACACACCAAGAAATAGTTTAATTTTTTTTACAGCCGAGAAAAATCCTGCCTGAAAAATATTTCGGAGACCTCCTAGTACATCTAAATTATAAAATATTTTATCTATTTTGTTTGATGTTCTTTCTAACATATTCAAATTATTATTTGTTCTTTCTATTTTTGAAAAATATTAAACAAATATATTACAAACTGTTGAATTGGCCGAATTTTTCGGGTTTTCTTGGGGTCGCAACGACAAATGACGGTCCCCAATTTTGGGGGCCGCCATTTGTCGTTGCGAACAGTGGTCTTTTAGTTTATTTTTTTTTTGTTGAGGGTATATTTAAAAATTTCGGCATATACTCGGAGGATTGCTTAAATTTTGTTTTTTTAGACTATAGTTTATGATTGATTGTTACTTTATGATAGTTTGTTGTGATGTATTTGGAATGTATTTGGAAACTAAATTTTATATTTTTTTTAATTCTTTTACTGTAAAAATAGAGAGATACAAAATCACTATTTTTATAAGGATACAAAATCACTATTTTTATAAGGGATACAAAATCACTATTTTTATAAGATTGTGAATCAACCGAATATTCTGTTTTGAGATCCCAGGTTCCTTTTGATAATTTTCTCAACCTAGCCCAAAGGGCTAATCATTTTCCTATTAAACCCTCAGACAAGTTTAATTTACTAATTCCAGAATTATTGCAACTATACTTTCTATTCCTTAATTCTTTCACACTCAAGTTCTGTCAGTTGAAATTAGCATACCAGTGGATCCAAAGGCGAAGTTACTTGAGAGTAAAATTTTATGGATACGGTAAGATTGACTCTCATTTACATTCGAGATTGACCCCCCATAATTGAAATTTTTTATTGATTGACGCCCGGTCACCTTTGACCCCCATACTTTGAAAGTCTGACTCCGCCTCTGAGTGGATCCAATTAAGTTCTCCAACTGCTTAGTTGGTCCCGCAATGTCAGAACCATAGTTGGCAAAATTAGAATCGGGTCAGAATTGATCAAATTGGATACTCGGATTTTTTTGTCGAAAATCTTGTTTTGTACTAAAAAAATAGAAAAAATTAGTAAAACATTAATTTGTTAAAAGAGAAGGCGTTGGGACATAAAAATGATTTTCAGTCTTAATATTGATCTCTAAAAAAGAGAAAAAAAAAGGAAAAAAAACACAAAAAAAATAAAAAAAATGGAGATGTCCATGAATTAAGAAATGGAGAGAAGAAGAAAAATGAGGAAAAGTATTAAAAAAAAGAAGGCAGCGAATGGAAATTAGACAGAAATGGACCCTGGTTGCTCCAGGTTCATTGTGGACCAAATGTTTTTTCTATTTCTATACGCAATAGACCTGTACACCATATCTATCTAAAATGATGTATCGTTTTGCCTTTCTTCTCCTCCAGATAACCCTAGATCTCAGATCGACTACTCTTTCATTTCTTCCCAAATCGATGACCCTTCCAAATCCAAATTTACGCAAGAAAACATAAAATCGGCCTCAAATTGCCCCTCCAAATCGTGAGCGAGAGCCCGTGCGCGAGCATCCCACGCCGGAAAGAAAAAAGCTTCAAATCAAGAGCTCAATCGGGTTCAAAAATTTGAAAATCGGTCAAATTAGAAGAATCGGCCTGGAATCGGTGAAAAATTGCTTGACTCTGCCGATTCAACCCTGTTCAACTCGGTTTTTCGCTAAAAAATCAGCTGTCGCGTAACTTGGTCGAAAATTGGGTGTCGTCCGATTCAGGTCCGACTCGACTGATTTTGCAGACAAATTAAGAGCCAGAGAGCTAGAGAGGAGATTGCAATAGAGCGAGATGACTGAGGGGATCGTCTCCGCTGTGGTAAAAAAGTTAGCATACCTACTTTAAAATGAAGCCCAGTCCCTGCGCGGGGTCGACCGCAAAGTCGATGAGGTGAAGCTTCAACTGAGTCAGATGCAGCCTTTCTAGAGGATGCTGACTCCAAAAAGAAGCCAGGTGATAAGAGGATCAAAGGATGGGTGCACGATGCGAGGAGTGTCACATACGAGACCGAGGATGCGATCGACACATTGCTTGTTGAAGCCAACTATCAATGGCTTGGTCTCATCCCGAACGGACTATTTCCTCGTCGCTCTCTCGGTGAGAAGATTTTTAAGATCCAAAGCCAAACTTTGCATAATCTCCAAAGGTAGAACTACTTCAGGGATACAAGATCTCAGTGGAGATCGAGGTCACTCTAAAGGCCTTCTCCAAAAACAAGCTTCTTTTAAACGTTGTGTGCTCCCTGATGTTGATTACATCGAAGTTGTCAGTTTTGAGGCTAAAAAGAGAGAGATAATTAATTTGTTGTTGCACGGGAGAAGCTCCCAAAGCCGGCTTGTGGTTTCCATTGTCGGACTTGGTGCCTTGGTGGGCTTGGCAAGACCACTCTTGCCCAAATGGTGTATAGTTATCCAACTATAAAGAATCATTTTGATTCTTGCATATGAATAACCGTCTCTTAAGATGCAAGAATCAAAATGATTTTTTTATAGTTGGACAACTATACACTTTTTGGGCTAGAGTGGTCTTGCCAAGCCCACCAGGGCACCAAGTCCGACAATGGAAATCACAAGCCGGTTTTTGGAGCTCCTCTCGTGCAACAACAAATTAATTGTATCTCTCTTGCTCAAGATCCTGCAAATCATTGTGTTCCTTGATGTTGATTACATCGAGGTGTCAGTTTTGAGGCTAAAAAGAGATATAATTAATTTGTTATTGCACGGGGGAAGATCTCAAAGCCGGCTTGTGGTTTTTATTGTCGGACTTGGTGCCTTGGTGGGCTTGGCAAGACCACTCTTGCCCAAATGGTGTATAGTTATCCAACTATATAGAATCATTTTGATTCTTGCATATGAATAACCGTCTCCCAAGATGCAAGAATCAAAATGATTCTTTACAGTTGGACAACTATACACTTTTTGTGCTAGAGTGGTCTTTCCAAGCCCACTATGGCACCAAGTCCGACAATGGAAATCACAACCCGGCTTTTGGAGCTCCTCCCGTGCAACAACAAATTAATTATATCTCTCTTTGCTCAAGATCCTGCAAATCACTTTGATCGCTGACACAGGACCCTGCCTTGTGGGGCACCCTCCTTTCCCGTCATTTCCCTTCTATTCTCTTGATGCTCCTTCAAAAGCCCTTTAGAGGACGAGGCATAGGTAAGTTCTTTGATTCTTTCATTGCAACTTTATTGTGAGATAATTGAACTTGTGAGGCAAGTGTATATCAAACTCTGACAATTCAAACTTAGAAGTGTGAGATTGGATCCGGTATGGACAGAGTACCATTTTTTTCTGTCAAATATGTCTCAGTAGGGAACAAGAAGAACGAGTCTTGATTATCTTAGGTACATGACTAATGCCTAACCAGTCTGATCCATTAATCTGAATTCTTTGAGATGTGTGTGCGCACGGATCTTGGCATATGTAGATCGCCTATGTACCAAAGAGGACATGTGAACTAGGTTATCCCTAGAGTGAGTTCACCCATGTGGCTGACAGGTGGGGACCCTTTCACATTGTGGTGTGCTTGGCTTGTCAGCCACCCTAACGCTAATGTCTTGAGCTATTAGGTGAAATATATATATGTAACCAAGGAAAAGAAGTTAAAAAGCTCAAAACCAGGAAAAAAAGAGAGGTTCCAATCTGGTTCTCTCAATCTCACAATTTTAACATAAAGGAGATATCTCATAGTTATTTGTCACATACAACTAATTTTATGTTCTTTTTCCCTTCTTTAATCCACTTTCAATATTCTTACAACATTCAGGGAACCAATAGTATTTTCACTCCCTATTCCACGATTTTGGCGTTTTGATAATTCACTAAGAAGAATATGTGAGGGTTTGAGCACCAGATATATAGCAAACAGTTTCACAAAGCCAGTCAACTCTGGACCCCAATTGAATCTATCCGGTGTTTTGCCTTCGGATGAAGAACGGGATCCGATACTGCCAAATGCCAGTCAACCTGGTTTGAGACAAGCATGCAATCGCTATTATGAAAGCAAGCTGAGTAAGCTTTAAATCATACATACCGATGAATAGGCCACCACACAGGTCTATGCCACAGAAAATTTGAAGAACTAGTTCTCCTTCTGCTGGTTCTTCTTTGATGATTACCACTTCATATTGCAATACTATGTTTATAAATCTTCCTTTGATGTATAATCAAGAAAATAATCGTCATTTGTTGGGAATACCAGATAGTTTTGTCTTTAGCAATATATAGTAGTGGTTTACAGATTTCATGTGTAAGTCTTGATATGATTTTCTGGATTCCTTTGTGTGATTATCGATGTAAAATTTAAATGAGCTAATGGGTTACGTCGGTTTCTCAATTTCAATGGTTCTTTAATTGTATATATATAAACACATTTTGCTGCAATTGATCCAATTTCTTTTGGCACTTGTGCATTTCTAAAAGTGCTTCGTCGTTTGTGCGTCTTAATTTTTCCTTTTCTACAAAGACAATTCTCAAAAGTGGTTCTTTAATGTTTCCGCAGGAGGTGTTGCTTTAATTGAATCAATTATAATATGCTATATGAGTTGGGTACCAGGTTATTTTGTTCAAGTTGTGTACTAGTACCACTCTCCAAGTGAAGGGAAACAAAAATGTTTTTCCCTTTCCTTTTTTTCTTTCAAAATTTACAGCAATTATTCAATCTATTGGTCACTGAAGCACAGGAATTCACCACACATCTGGAACAATTCAACCTTTATGAATAATCGCTCTCTTAGTAAAATTTAAAAATAATCACAAAATCAAAGGATACCATGAATGCTACTTTGTTCATACAAAATAAAATTTATCCACTAGAAAAGAAAATGCTATTGATTTGTTTTTCCTTTGAATAAAGAACGGAATCCAGTACTGCCTAAAGCCAGTCAACCCAGTTTGAAACATGCACGCAATTTGTGCCCAAGCAAGTGCAGAACAAAACGCTTACTTGATAAAGATATATATGTTTTGTTCAAGTAAGCGTTTTGTTCTGCATCCACAATTTGTGCCCAAGCATATATATTTTTGTTAGTACTTGAGGGGCTGTCAATGTCAAGTTTGTACAGAAAATAAATTACAACCAGTCCAGGACATCAAACCAAAATTAAGCCTGATTCCCCTAATACTGTTTTGCTCAACAGTATTTTCTCCACAGCTTTGCCTCCAGCAGTATGCGTTCTGATAACAAAAATGGCGGCACCCTTAAATTTCTGAATATTTGCTCATTTCTTTGTTTCCATACTAACAAACACCCGCATAATATCAGTGTAGGATCAAATTCTTTCCAATCTGCATCTCTATTTCTGCATCCAAATGTCCTGTACCAATTGACCCTTTACTATTACCACATGCCCCTTCCTGAATTTAATAGCTCTCCAAAATGCCCAAGCATATTTCAATAAGTAAATTGACACTCTAGCACCTTGCTACTGCAGATATCAAGCCGGTGGCCTCATCTAATGCAAATAATTAAGTTCATTAATGAGAAACAAAAAAGGGCAAACTCCATTCCTGGAGTAAATTTTGTTCAAAATTAGGGAACAAAAATTCGGACAAAAACCAACAAAGTAGACTTAATTTGGTAGTGTTTCTATAGACTAACGTGCCTAACGCAACCATGACAATACTAATCCATTTCGGAACACTGTTAAATCTGACAATGCATAATAAAGAACCACAATCCATGTATATCACAAACACTATGATTGAAAAATCGACAAACCAATCAATAGGCCACCACATAGGTATATGCCACGGAAAATTTGAAGTACTATAATTGAAAAAGTATGACATAGAAGGTCTGAAAGAAAATTTGGAGGTAGACAAGATCCAACGGAACACAACAAAGTAGGACATAGAAGGTCTGAAAGAAACTTCGAAGCCAACAACCTCCATTTCATTTATGTCCGGATGAACAAAGAGTCTTATAGGTTGCTCGACAGAGGTGTGTCACTTCTAGTTTCTTTCATACCTTGTATGCTTTCATGGATCATCTGTTGGATGTTGTCTATCTTGTTACCTAATTACTACTTTGTGTTTGGCAATCAGTTCCATGGGCATCTTGCCTATTCCTTTTGAGTATGTTGGGAAGGCCTTCTGGTGTATCTCCACCGACATCCTCCAAAAACTTGTTTAATAGTCTTCAATCAAATACCCGACTTCCGAAAAACACGTTTTGGAAGTCGGGTATTTGATTGAAGACATATTAGACAAGTTGTATGCAACACGTTTTGGAATTCGGGCATTTAATTGAAGACTTCACCCATTTTGTATCTGCATCTTTGAAAAAACACAATGTATGCAACATGAGTGAAAGTTTATAAATTGTTTGTAATTGTGAAAAACACATGCAACATATTTAGCCATTATTTGTAAATTGACATGGCTAGGAATTGTTGGATAATATCCTGCCTGACCGACATCTGGCAAAATGACATTTAATGTGTCCTATAGAGAGGGTAAACTATCAAGTCGATTACTCCTGATCTATAAACATGACTTTATAAAATTGATGCAAAATGACATTTAATACGAACCAGTCCGTCAAATTACATCTGAGAAAAAAAAAAAAAGACAAAGCTTACAAATATAGGGTTAGCAGGAGAGTCGGGCTGACTTCGGGAGGGGCGAGCAGTACGGAAAGAGAGCACGAGAGTGAGAGAGTATTAATGTTGGCTGAACGAAAGTGGAGAGGAGAGACCCGGGAGAGTGAATTTGGGCAAGAGAGGGGTAGACTTGTCGGCGCCGAATGTGGTGAGGGAGAGAGAGAGAGGAGAGAGTAAGAGTGATCGAAAGAACGAGGGGGGCAGAGAATTCAGTATTCTATCGACCGTCCGATATGATTTTTGGGGGTATATTTTCAATACGGGCAATGGACATCTCAATTTAAGCAATTGACAGCAAGCATGGACAAACATGAATTGGGCCGAGTGGGCTGAACTAGAATGAAAAAGTAAAATACCAGCCCGTTATAACCTCTTTCTTCTAATCTAATCTCTCAATTAACAACACCCTCTTAATTCCTCTTCTCTACTTTTTCAAAAACCATTCTTCTTCTACTCTTATTAATAGAATTTGTTTAGGCAAACAGATTACAAATCAACACTTATTATTGTATTTTATTAAAATATAATACTTAATAGATAATATTTTAAAATATGAAGCTAAATTTATTTAATATTGATTGTTACAGTTTATAAAAATTAAATTGAAATTGAAATTTAAAAGATATGAAAAAATAAGAAAGGTGAAAATCTAAATTAATGTACTCATAAAGACATTTTGTTGAACAATTTAGAACAGAGTATTTTGTTTCAAATATTTGCAAAAAGAAGGCTATTTTTGTAAAATTTTCCAATCAAATGTAATTGTTTTCAGAATTTTGGACTTTGACAATAATCCTCCCTCGCAAACGTCATTCCCTCGCATTCGAGTCAACAGCCGCCTACTTGCGGCAAGTAAAAAAAATATATATATTTTGTTATAATTTGTTCTCAGACTTTGTAATCTTTTAAATTTTTTTAGTGAAATCATCCCACCTAATTTTAATAAGAAATAAATTAACTTGTTAAAAAATTAATATGATATTGAGCATCTTAAGTTGAACAAACCAATCGCTATAGGTAATTAATGCCTAGGTTAATTAGAGTGAACTTCACTAATGTTGTATTTGTTGTTCTTTTCGAAATTTTAATATTTATTAGGGAGATTACACGTATACCCCTCAAAAACTTTAAAATTACGTATTTCCCCATCTAAATTTTGAAATACATATTTCCCCTCTAAACTTCAAAAACTCACAAATTTACTCATTTTATTGTCTTTTATATTAAAACTCATTCTAAATTTATAAAATACCCACTTTACCCTTTATTAAAATTATAAAATGTCCATCATACTCAAATTTGAATCTGAAGGGTTCCCTACCGTCCGATCCGCGCACATCGCATTAATATATGTGCACATCACTTCAATATCCGTGCGTGTTTGTTTCAAGATTCATGCTGATCTAGCGTACACGGATCTTAAAGCAATTTTGACCCCCACAAATCACATTAAGATTCGTGTACGTCGCTTAAATACAGGTCACTTTGAGGTGCGTTTCCGCATATTAAGTTATTCAAGAGTCAAGGCCAGATTGAGGTGCGTTTCCGCATATTAAGGTATGAGGTCGCTTAAATATAGGTCATTATCTTGTCACTAGGTTAATTTTATTCTAACTTAAGAGTTATTATTTTAGAATTTATTTTGTTATTAACTAATATTCTAATATGGTGAAATTTGTTATCTTGTAATCATTCACCATATAGTTATTTATTTTCATTTATATATATAAATTATGGAGTCCGGCTACTATAACACTAGTGTCATTTCAAACTAAATAACACCACATCTTAAACCATTGGATCTACTTTAATATTCGTGCAAGACACTAGTGTCATTCCAGTCCTATCTTGTACACGAATATTAAAGTAGATCCATTGGTTTAAGTTGTGGTGTTATTTAGTTTAAAATGACACTAGTGTTATAGTAGCCGGACTCTAAATTATGACCTTGAATATGTAGTATGTGACAGTAATTACTATTATGTTATTGTTTGTGTATATATATAATTATTTGCTTGCCGGGTACAGATATTATGTGAATATAAATATTGCAGGTCGTTCTACCTGTACTTAGAATATGAATATCAAAAACTTGTGGTTGTAAACTTTTAAGCTCTATATAATTTGGTAGCACCTAAATCTTAGTAAAATGAATAAGTTTTATCCTAAGTATAATAATATAACAGAATTTTTCAATAAGAAAATTACAATTGAAACAAGAATACGTACCATGAATAATTAAATGGGAGTTTCTTATTCATACTGTATGTGAGATTGACATTTATCATATAATATATGAGGAGAAATGTTTAGATAAAACAAATTAAGTGGTTGCATAAAATATGACTATCCGAATGTAACAAGGAAACTCCCATTATAACATGTCTCTACTAACGAAAACAATTAATACTCAAAAGCATAATTTTCAGAAACAACCCTAAACTTTCCAGTATAATTTTTTTTTAAATAAGTTGATTTAAAATTTTGAGCACTTATATTTTGTACAATGAGCATCTAATTGAGAAATTGAATTAACTAGAACTTGGCACTGACCAACAACTACCCAAGCAACCCATAAATAAGCGAATTCGGATCCAGTGAAGTAACCCAATCTTTGGGTTTTCGATCGAGATCGTCCGATTCGAATCCGCGAAAATCCATTCCTAAAGTGAGCGCACACATCCAGACGACGAATTCAAATCCCGAGACGATCTCGAGTGACAAATTTGAATCGGACGGTCTCGATTCAAAATCCAAAGATTGGGTTACTTTAGGGGATCTGGACCCTAAATAAGCTCTCTATTACGTGATGTTTAAATATATAGTATTATAGTTGCACCTGCTTATAATATTTATCTATGAGTGAGTCTATGGTACTATGCATAGCACGGATTGGTCCGTACTACGGATCAATATTTTCGTTTTCAAAATCCTAACGGTCGATCCGATACGTTCAACATGATTTTCATATGAGAATATACTTGTGGGCTAAATTTTTTATTTTTTAGAATTTTTTTACTATTTTTTAGATAGGTAGAAAATCACTGTTTTTGAATGGTCCAGAATTTTCAGATCAAGTGATTTTCTACCTATCTTAAAATATATAAAATTTAGTCTGCAAGTACATATTATCACATTGAACGGTTCGAATCGACCATTAGAATTTTCAAAATAAAAATATAGCTCCGTAGTACGGACTAATCCATGCTATGCACAATACCATAGACTCACTCTTTATCTATTACATGCAAAGGGCCAAGAGACTAACCAGTTATGGACACCTGTTGTGGCTTCTCACGATATTTTTCATAATGAGCTACTATGCTATCTTTAAAAAAAGGAGCGATCCACTTGTAACATTAGTAAGTTACAACATCTTATAATAATTTAATTTTGTAATTTCAAAGTCCAAACAGTCAATTCAAGCTGTTCAACATTATATCTATATTAAATTGTGCTTGAAGATCAAAATTTTCATTTTTTTAAAACTTTTTACTATTTATTAAGTATTTTTACAAAACTACTGTTTTTAGATAATTTTGGACCATTGAAAAACAACAGTTTTGTAAAATACTTAATAAATAGTAAAAAAAAAAATTCAAAAAAATGTCAATTTGATCTCCAAGCACATTTTAATATAGAGATCATGTTGAACAGTTTGGATCGACTGTTTGGACTTTTAAAATTGCACAACTAAATTATTGTAAGATGTTGTAACTTTACAAATGTTGTAAGTGGATCCCTCATCTTTCAAAAATTTAAATTACCTTGTTCTATGCCAACTACCACATCTGTGCTAAAAGAGAGCCATGAGATACATAAAAACATATCATCACATAATAGCAAGGAAAGGACTCGTTGGTCAATTCAGGATGATTAATTATATGATTTTCAATTTATATAAAAGCATTGACACAATTTTATGATTTTCAATTTATAATTTTGAAACTTTTCATTATATTTTTCTCCATGTTAAAATTATCGTCATTTTTATCATGAACTACAGTATATGCTATACGAAATTAGAAATTACTAATAAGAGTTTCTAACAACATATGTTCTTGATTAGGGGCACCAATTTTGGACGATCGCTAATGCATGCGAATGGAAGTTTCATCAAAAACAACATAATACCAACCAGGAAATTACAACTTCTATGCATGAAACCTAGGATTTAATTTGTTGGTGATTTCATGCATAATGTAACAATATCCATCATTTGCTTATTATTTCATGCATAATTTGTTGGTGATTTGTTGCTGGTAAAAATTTACATTTCTCATTTGCTTATTATTTCAATGCTATAGACACCATACCAAATTAAGTAGTAAATAAATGTTCAGAACATGCCAAAGGAAGCTGACAACAATTAGAGTTATTCCAAAAATAAAGTTAAATATTTGGGATATATATATACCAAGTTATATTTTAGCTACTCTGTATGTCTATGTGCTAACATAACTTGGATTTCTATCATAATTCGCAAAATTGAAACCGAAATTGGTCACTTGAGCATTGAATTGGAATCAGGAAAATTGGATCGAAAATTTGATTTTTTTTTTTTTTTTTACAAAAGCTTGTTTTGTACAAAAATAAAAGAAAAATGTTTTTAAAAAATATCATGTCAAATAATTATGCTAGTATCTTTTTGGTAATTTAAATCCTTTTTATCCTTTGTTATGAAAAAATTCTGAAAATAAAGAAAGATAAATAATCACTGCCTCTGACGAACCTGTCCCAAGGCTTGCTTGACCAATTAAATCTTTTTTTCACCTTCAACCAACAATTTAATTAGAACGAAATAAATATAAATAATAATACAGGCCCAATAAATACGGCCCATTAACTTTGATTCTTTTCTTCCACCCCCTCTTCTTTTCGTTATTTTTAGTTTTTCACGCGAGCGCGACTGTTCGAGACTGTTACCCAAAATGTCAAACCATAAATCACAGATCCAACAAAAAAAAAGAAAAAAAAGAATGGGCAGACAAACGGTCCGAATCAGACAAAAACTCGATAGAATCGGTCTGGTTCAACCGATTCCACCGATTTTCAGCTCATAAATCGCCATCCGTGTAACCATAAATCACAATGTTATACAAGATTACAAGGAACTACTCAAATTTGTCAACAGATATTTTAAAGCCGAATTTACATGTCTTTCCCTTTTCCTTGTATCACTGTGTGGAGACATGGGATTTGGTTGTACGAAGTGTGTGTACACAGATCGATTACGGCATAAGGCAAGAAAGAAGATAAAACCTTTGGAGTTGCTCAATTACAGGTTTTTATTTTACATTATGAATTTTGTACTCGGTTTCTTAAAAAAAACTGTTTTATTTGCACAATATCATTCATTTGTACTTTGTACTTGTCTGCTTGAATTAGTAGTATAAGCATAGTAGGAAACACCACATCCCCTAGATTAATAATTAGTAATACAACTCAGCATTTGATAGCCTGGGTGTGGGTATAGCAACTAAAGGGACAGCCATCTTTGTCACAATCCCAAATTTGTCTGACAAATCGATCTCCTTGCCTTCTGGGAGCTTCCAATCAAATGAATGCACCATTGTGGCTACCAAATGGCCTACCATTCTATCAGCCATGGCAATACCTGCACAACTTCTCCTTCCTGATCCAAACGGTAAGTAGTCAAATTCTTTGCCACTAAAATCCCTCTTACATTCCTCTTGTAAAAATCTCTCTGGTTTGAACCCCAATGGATCTGTCCATTGTGATGGATCCCTTTGAATTGCCCATACATTCACAAAAACTTTGGTACCTTCTGGTATGAGGTAGCCATCAATTGTACAAGGGGAGCTGGGACTGCGTGGAATGAGGAGCGGACCTATCGGGTGGAGGCGATGAGTTTCTTTAATGACACAAGAGAGGAACGGGAGTTGTGGTAAGTGGGATTCTTTCACCAATTTGTCTTTTCCCACTACTTGGTTAAGTTCTTCTTGCAACTTTTGGAGTATGTTGGGCCTTTTTATAATCTCAGCCATGGTCCATTCAATAGTGGCTGATGTGGTATCTGTTCCTGCTGTAACCATGTCCTGTTACACAAGGTTAATTGTTATTTCTGAGAATATTGTTGTATGGATATAACTATTTTGCAGTTTGTGCTAACATAGGATCTTCCTAGAACTTCTTTAAAAAAGTAATAAAGTTCTGTACACGTAGGACTTCAAACCTATTTGCATTAATTTCCATACTTACTCTCTTATATTTCTGATGTTGTACGTATTGATTTATGGTATTATCCTAAAGGGTAGTAATATGGCAAACTCTTTTCTGACCATAAAAAAGAAATAGAAAAGCAAAGTACTAATGAAGCAACCTTGCTTATTCCATTTTGGACCTCCAAGAAGGAATGGTAAATGTTGTATAAGATTAGTAACGGTACATACCACGAGCAAGGCCTTTACATGGGTCATAGTGAAGGGGGTTTTGCTATCTCCGCTTTCTCTCTCCATCTTTAGCATGACCCCCAGGAGGTCATCGGCTCTTTCCCCTTCCCCGCTACAGTTCTTCTCTATCATTCTCTCAAAAATTCCGTCTAATCTCCCCAGTAACACTTCTGTCTTGCTCTGAATCCCTTGCAAATCAAATTGAGCCAAGGCAGAGAAGAAGTCTGACACATTGGGCTTGCCAGTCAAGCCAACCAAGTCACCTACTACCTTTTTGAAATCCTTGCCAATAAATTCTCTCTCCTTGTCCACTACAAGTGTGCGGCCCCACATCATGCTTGTCACTATATTCATCGTAGTTATAAACATTTCTTCACCGATGTCGACCGGGCTGCCGCACCTTTCACGAATACGGCGTATGGAGGACCAAACCTCCTGCTCCCGGAGGTCTGAGACTCTGTCAAGACTGGAGGGAGACAACACCTGTCATGCCCATTATGTTGGTTGTTAGTCTGTGCCAAGTGGTTGGTGTATGTTGGTTCGGTAGCTAAGGCCTAAGGATTGACATTTGACACATTGGTTTTAACTTTTAACTAACCCTATCATACCACTCAGACTGTATCTAGCATAGGGTTATTTGTGTTTTATTTCTGGTGAAATGGATGAACTGAAACATGGCTTAACTGAGGCTGGAACATTAAGTTCTCATTGAAATGATTCAAGAGCTCATTACATCTAAGCCAACTAAGCTTGGTGAATATGCTTGTGAACTGCACAACACAAGCTGCTGCAGTTTCAAATTCCATCTGTTGTGGTTCTGTTTCTTTTTGACAAGTCTAAACCAAAGTTTAGTATTGTCCAAGAAAATGGTAAGAAAAGTGGTGTTGTGGTTCTGTTTCTTTTTTACAAGTCTAATCCAAAGTTTAGTATTGTCCAAGAAAATGGTCAGGATATATGGATTGAGAATCATACTGACCAGTTCTGTACTACTCATGAGGGTTCTTGGTTTTATTTACTGTGTACTTTTTTTTCTTAGTTTTGTCTCGATCCATTTGTTGACTAACTTTTAATTCTAATGATACCTCGTGCACACAGACCCGACGGAGCATGCGCCAGGTAGGTCCATTAGGAGACCAGACTATATCATTGCCACCATAGGTAGAAACGAAGGCGGATGCGGAGATGTCTCGATTTGCGAATGTGTCGTCATGTTCCCGCAAGATGGCACGAGCCAGGGATGGGGAAGAAATAACAACCGTCAGCTTAGAGCCAAGTCGTAGGGAGAATATGGGGCCATACTTTTTGGACAGATCAGCAAAGTATGTGTGTAGTGATGGATCGAGAAATGGAAGACTTCCAAGGAGAGGGAGCCCTGTGGGGCCTGGTGGCAGTGGAGGTATTCTTCTCCTGCGAAGTAGGAGAAGGGTTGAGTAGAGGAAGAACGTTGCAAGGAGGAATGTGTAGAGGAAAGTAGCGGGTTCCATCATTGCAAGAGGGAGGTGATCGAGTGTGTGAAATTAATCTGTAGGAGATAGATATGATCTGCTGCATGCATGCCGGCAATGCTAGCTTCTTTTATAAGGGCTTCATGTGGTGGTGATTATTTTCTGCTACGTGTCATTTAGTGGTGATTGTTATTTGTCATTTATTAGTGGTGATATATATAGTTCGTATATTCTTTCAACCACAATATTTGCCGACCAATAGTGTCGCTTACTTTCAAATTAAATTAATCTGTTTGGATTTCCTATATAGCTAGTCGCCATAATCAATGATCGATGCAGACATTTAATTTCGATAAGATTTAACTCTATGCAATGCATGAGGCAAGTAATAATACAATCTTGAATCTTGTGTATATATATTTTTAGCAAAAATATATATATCCAACAGATCGAGATGATTTTATTAGTAATAAATTTATTTGTGAAAAAGCAGGCAAAGTGCCTACTAAAATTTCATTAAACAAAGAAAAACATGCATGTACAAGCTAGGCGAATTTGCCGGATGGTTATATGATCATCTCTTTTTACATTTGATTATTATGTCATTAAAATTAAGCATATTATAACTACTACTTCTTACAAAAATTATGTGGTTTGATTTCCTTGGAAAATTCTTTGGTCGTCTCCTTTCAATGTCCGTCGTGTTTGATGATCTATATATATATGTGGCTCAAAACGATAATACATCTTTTGGAAGAGATTGGATATGGAATGAGCGCCGTATACCATTTTCACGAGGGGCCCAAAGAGGTTGATTAATGTGTGGTAGGTCCGAGCTGAGTTAGCTTGAGTCAAAGGTAACTGGAATTGAATTGAGGAAAATAGCTAGCTAGTCGAGTTGAAAAGTCTAGCACTTTGAATTGAAAAGTCTAGCTAGCACTTTGAATTGAAAAGTGTAGCACTTTGAATTGAAAAGTCTAGCACTTTGAATTGAAAAGTCTAGCACTTTGAATTTTATCACGGCTTCATGTGGTGGTGATTAATTGCTATTTGTTATGGTATAGCATTAAATTATTTTCTGCTACGTTTCATTTAGTGGTGATTGTTATTTCTCATTTATAATTAGTGGTGATATATTGTTCGTTTATTCTTTCAATCACAATACCACTTTGTTTGCCCATGTAATCACTATTTCACAAGTACAAACATAGTTGTGTACATACATATATAAAAAATATACAAAAGTACAAATTCGTATTTCTCATCAGGCACAGGTACTCAACCGAGTCCAAGTTGTAATGAGCTAGCTGAGTTCAACTCAAACTCAACTCTTGAGTTGAATGAGTTGCTCAACTTGAGCCAGAATAATTCGAGGTTTTAACAAACAAGTTGTTAGCGAGTTTGTTTCCGAGCTGAATTCGAGCAACTCACGAGCCACGAGTTTTTTGTACAGCCCTTCGGATTGAGGCACCACTAGAATTAATGTGTCTTATTAATTTCATAGGGACATTAATTAGTCGGCAAATATAGCATTTATAGGTATTGAATTATATATCATTTTTTTTTATTTGAGGGCATGACTAGATTAAAATCAGAATATAATATAAACTAATGTGTAAAGACAGAAAAGACAATTGAGGAGATTCAAAATGAACAAAAGTAGTTTAGAGAGCAAGCTATATTAAATATTCTCGTAGTGATACAGCTTTTTTAATTTAGGAACTCACTTACATGCATTTTTTTATCGATAAAAATAAAAAATTAAATTAAATAGACAATGTGCAAATGCATAAAAAGTTAGAGAAAACATCCCAAGTGAAGCACATTATAGAACAATAAGATAAGAGAAAATAACCCAAAAATCTATCATTATATATAACTCTAGAAGCACAAAATATCTCTGCATATATTATATATATGTACATAAATTGACAAAAACAAAATTTTTTCCAATTATGACAATATATATTTTCAAGCTGCAGAAGTTTTGCTCAATTATGTGTCATACTTCTTATCAAAAACTTATTCAAATTATTATTTATTCATAAGCTTGATCGGGTTTTGGGATCGACAAATGTGTGTTAATTTAAATACAAATGACAATATACACTACAGCAGAAAGAGGCATCAGAGACCAAATTTTTGGTCGCTGATAATATAGGCGCCGGTCGCTGATACCCATTCCGGTCGCTGAAAGTCAAATTTGGTCGCTGAAATCCCGGTCGCTGTAAGCCTTGTCGCTGATACTGTTCTGATGACGTCACCGGTCGCTGATAATACGTCACCCGGTCGCTGATACGTTTTTTGCGACCAATTTTTTTTGGTCGCTGTCGTTTTTTTCTGACGTCAGCAAAAACATTCTGCGACCAAATTTCACGGTCGCTAATACTTAAAACCGGTCGCAGAAAGTCTTTTTTCTTTTTATTTAAATTTGCACTATTTAATAATTAATTCAATCTAAAACGTATACCAAGCGACTTGCAAAAGCAACAAATATTTCGCACCTCATTCATCTCTAGTGGAATGAATCATCATAGATTAATCACTCATATATTTTACAACAACAGAGAAAAACATAAATGAGTCCCAATACAAAATTTCAAAGTAACAAAACTAGAAGAAAGAGGAAAAAGTTAAAAGGAAAGAATTTCAAGATTTTCCAACCTGAAGAAGTGTAGCATAGTTCTCCATCGAAGAAAGAATCAATCTCTTCTTAATATCACCGTATCCCTACAATATATGACAATTTGTGATCAACAACTATTACTTATTTCCAGCAAAGCTAATCAATACTCGCACAGGTTATAAAATTAAGAAGGGGACTTACAGCTGCCTTAGCAAGTGCTTTTGCTAGCAACTCCACAGGGGTCTTTCCTGAGGAGTTCAAAAGTTCCTCTGCTTGCTTCATGAAAACTGGTACCACACTGCAACCACAGAATGTAATCAAATTTTAAATTTCATATCCAAAAACAATTCTACTCTCGACCTCTTGAAAAGAAGAGAGGATATTTCTTTGGTGTCCATGTAAGGGGCGTCCTAATTGAATGGTTTAGATTGACGATCGAATTCCTATTGCATCAAAGGACTCAGAGATTTATATCTTCAAACCTCCAAAGAAAAGGAACTAACTGCTATCTACCCAAAGTAAACCTATATTTTCTCCAAGAGTCCAGCTGGAAGGAGGTTTTTTCTTTCATATAGATCTACCCGATCTTATTGATCCAAACGAGCAAATAGTCTGATTTGAGAGCACTCTCTTTTGAATGATAAGATGTGAAATTTAATGTACCTGGCCAAAACAGAAACAGGAAGAAGGGGGGAGCCCATCTCAATTGCTAATTTTATAAATCCTTTTCTTGAGTTGAGAAAAGCAACCTACAAAACAAAACCAGATTAAGTATGTCAAGTGAGATACTAGACTAATCAGCACTAGTCATATATGATATACTCTGCTAATCAATAGACAAAATCAACCAATACATCTCCTAAAGCAAAACCAAGCTGTCCAGCACCAAGCAACCTCTGAACCAACATAGATTTATTTTTTAGCATAAATTAAATGTAGGGCCTGATTCATACTTAAGATATCAACTAATTATTAATCATCAACAAATTAAAAAGCTTACTTTGCTGAGTTGGTCTTGATCCCAATCAGGGAAGAGCAACAAATAGTGTTTCTTTTCCACTGCATCAAGGAAGTGTTTGCATACCTAAAAAAACAAAACAAAAAATAAAGAGACAATTTAACAGTAATACCAAATTTTTATGGTGGAAATGATCTGTACTAAGTATTGCGGTTCTGATGACAGTAGTAACTTTTTAAGGGCACACATGCAATTTGCAACTTTTTCTAATGAAAAATTAAGCACTAATTGTTGGCACTTGAACTTGAATTAAAACATGACATATACCAAGAGGAACTTGAACAAAACCAGGTTACCAGCAAGGCAAACAGTACTGGTACGGTACCAGAAACCAGCAGGTAACAGTACTGATACTGGTACGGTACCAGAAACCAGTACCAGTACTGGTACAGTACCAGAAACCAGAAACCAGAAAAGCAGGGGTGATAGCAAAAACAGTGGCAAACGGAGATAGCAAAAACAGTGGCAAACGGAAAAGAGGAGAGAAAGAGATTTTGGTTCTCAGCACATGAGCGAAGCAAAAGCGAAAATCAAAAACCAACACACAGAGAGAGATAGAGAGAAGAAAAGCTATCCCGAAAATCCCGAAAAGCAAGGTTTCAGTGATAGCAAATCCTAGGGTTTCGGTGATAGAAAATCCCGAAAACCATCACGATCCCAAAAATCCTAGGGTTTCGGTGATAGCAAAAACAGTGGCAAACGGAAAAGAGGAGAGAGAGATTTTGGTTCTCAGCACATGAGCGAAGCAAAAGCGAAAAGCAAAAACCAACACAGAGAGAGAGATAGAGAGAAGAAAAGCGAAAACCCAAAACCAAAATGGCGGCTTCGTGTTTTTTTTAGCTAAACCTAAACGGCGGGAATAAAAAGATCGAAGAAAAGCTTTTGGCGGGGGCTTTTTAGGGGCCAAATCGGTCGCTGAAGGCTATAGGCGCCGGTCGCTGAAAGTTTCGTCGCCGCTGAAACACTTAAAATTTTTGTTTTTTGTTTTTTTTTTTTATCTTTAGCGACCGGCGACTCAACCGGTCGCTGATGCCGGTCGCTGAAGTTCCTTTTTGCTGTAGTGATAATCAGATGCACTCACTAGTCACCTTTATTAAATTTGAAATCTAACATTATAAGCATAATTTATATTGTTCACATATAATGTCTATTTAAAATGATAACATTTCACATATATTTCATCATACATCAAATTATTTAGAATTTCAATGACATAACATTTCATCATACATCAAATTAATTTGTAGTGATGTTGGTCGATCCCAAAACCTAATCAAGCCTTCACATAACATTTCATCATACATCAAATTAATTAGATATGTTGGTCGACCATGTTATATATGTTGTTCATTTTTATTTCAATTTGTAGTGATGCATATAGTGTTATGCGGTTGAGTTAGGCGACTTTTTTCCTTTTTTGTAATATATAATTTTTATTGTTTTAATGAAGTTTATCAGCAAAACAATGCATATATTCTCGATAGAAAATTCTCCGTAACAAATATAATCCTTAAAAATTATCTAATAAAAAGAACAACATCTCAGACAGAATTAAAAAAAACAAATATCAGAACTTTTACTATATCAGGACTACTAAATATCACGCATATTTTTTTGGGATCCAATCCTCTATCTGTCAAGAGGAGATCTGAGTCGTTCATTATATAAATCTCAGCCACTCATTAAAACAGATCTCAATCTCAGCCTTTAATAAATGATTTTGATTTTCTACATCTGTTTCAGGTAGTCAAGCGTGTAGAAGTCTAAATTTAATTAAAGATATATGGACCACATGAAAAGCCACACAGTAATGATTTCATTTATCTACGCTGCTCCAGAACTGCCCCACGCGTTTTCCTCCTCTCTCCACGCATTTTCCTTCCGACGCCTAATTTTGTATTTTTTTTTCCTTCCCCACGACGCCACATCGAAGAACACCCTAAACCCTAAACCGCGCCGCGTCTCCTCTTTTTTCTTTCTGTTCTTCGATGTTCTTCGATTTCTCCTCTGAAAAAAAAAAAAGAATTTTCCCGCCATTTGGTTCTTCGATTTCTGCTCTGAAAAAAAGAAAAGAGATATCCCGCCATTGCAAGTTCAAACGACATTGGTTCTTCGGCAATTCTTCTCCGTCACGCTCTTTCTCTTCTTGGAGAATAAGGAACCGACTCTGGTTCACGCTCTTCTTTCTCACGCTCTCCTTCACACTCTTTCTCACTCTGGTTTCGCTCCATCGTTATCTCCTCTAAGGAAACACTAACCCTAGCTCGATCGGCACGCGGCCTAACGACGGTGATGCTGCCACCGCTCCCATACGAATACGACTCGCTGGAGCCGGTGATCAATGGCGAGATCATGAGGCTCCACCACCAGAATTTCCAAAAAATATGGTTGGCTGTCTCCCTCCTATCCTATCCCCGTCGGTCCCATCCTCCGCCTCCGCTCTACTGCCGCCTCCGAGGCGGAGACGAACCGTGAATAGTTTCAGATGGAATCATACAAGTAATTTTTCACTTCATATGCTTGCATCTATTGTTGGTTTTCTTTCATTTGATTTGATTTGGGAGATTTAGGTGTAGAGGGTTTATTTTCTTACAATAAACTTTGAAATGTAGAAATTTATCGGCCTTGAATCATTTCCGATTTTTCAATTAGGGGTTTGCACGGCAATCAATTGGAGGGTTCTCTACAGGATCTAGAATCATTTAGCAATGTATGATTTTTACTTGTAAATGTAAAAATGAAAAATAAGATTGCATAAGGTGCTGTTTATCAATTTATTTATGATGCATTTTAGCCTTTTAAAATTCTCTCTTTTTTTGTTGTAGGAAGACAGAACAGATGTTGTTTCTATCGCAACTGATATGGTTGACTCAGTCAAAGGCTGTACCGTTATGGTATACATTACTATCTACTCTACTGTTTTTCCTTTTCTAAATCTGTACTAGGCTTCTTACTTTGTAGCAGTACAACATATTAGGGCCATCAACTCAATACAAGAAACAAAAAAGTCTTATTGTTATAGGTGTAGCAGAAAAGACATTGATCTGGATATAGTCCAAAATATCCAGTACAGTACTTTTTTCAATCAAAATTTTATGTTCTAGATCTGAAATGCAGGCTCAAGTGCATGAAAGTGAAGAACCGGACTTGTTTTTCTCAATCTTCAAGTCATTGATTGTACTTAAGGTTTGTTTAAATCCTACATTTGTTTTTTGTATTATCCATAAAATATTACAATTGTCCGTTCCGTAGTTTTGTTAGCTTAGCTCAGTGATTGCATTGATATGTAGGGGGAGAAGCACAGTGTACAAAAACTTGACTGACAAAGAAAGGCGAAATGCATCTTTATTTAGGATTCAAGGATTAGGTTATGAGAGTGTGCAAGCAATTGAGGTTGACCTTGTAAGTATTACAGTGTAAGGTCAAATTTTTGTATTAGAATCTTCATTTTCTGTTATTTTTTAATTGAATTGAGATTTAGATTACATGAAGTACCTTATAATTATGTTCTTTTTTTTTCAAAATACATTTCTTGGTCTATTTGCTCATAACATCAAACATCTATCACAATTTGCAAGTAACTTAAATATCCGACCTTATGGGAAAGGGCATGTTCTGTGAAGTACTGGTAATTTTGCCCCTAACTCATCTCTTTTCCTTTTCAGGCCAACATGAACTCAGATCAGCTGCCGAGAAAATTAAAATATTTGGTTCAGACTTACAATTAGTATTGAAGCAACTTGATTGAAATAGAGTAAAAATTCCATCCATAGTTAAAAGATGGGCATTATGGCATATATGGTGATATGCCAGGTGCAATTACAAAAGGTCCATCTATGTAATTTAGGACTAAATGAGGGCTTCAATACTCATTTTCACTCCTATTCATTTAATGCACAGGTGCTGTGTTCACTAAATTCATCTTACTGTTACATACTACAAGAGGGAGATTTTTTCTACACATGGATTGGAGGCTATTCTACACCCCATGATGAGGATCTCCTTTATCAAATGCTTGATAAGTTCAGTGTATGTGTTATTTAACTTCACTTGTATCCTTAGGATCCTACTTTTTCTTTGCAGAGAGTCCTTGCATAATTTAAGTACTCCTAAGATTTGACTCACAATGCAGTATTTTTCCAAAAGCAGAGGTACTATTGTTTCAGTAATCGTCCTAATTACCTTTTTTCTGCCAAATATTCATCTTTGCTGATGATGTGTACTATTTGATGTAACATAATCTTTTCCAATATTGTGTTCCAGAGTTTTTCTGTTTAGTATGCCTTGATGTGTTTAGCTTCATCTAGGGTTTTGCTAATTATTGCAGTCTTTGTTAGAACTAGAAAATAAAAATGGAACCAATTTCATGATGTATACACCTGAAAAGATCTTCCTTTTATGTTTTATATAGAACATGAGTTAAAAAAAAAAAAAAAATCAACTCAAATATACAAGACTCCAATGTTTTAATCTATTTTCTGGTGTTTGCTTTTGGACAGCCTTTGAAGCAGTCTATTTTAGTGAGAGAAGATTCAGAACTTGACGATTTCTGGCGAATATTAGGAAAAAAATCAGAGTACCCTAAAGAAAGGCACACCAGACTTGCAACAGAAGATCCGAGATTATTCACTGGAAGCCTTGAAGAAGGTACCATGCAAAATACTTTAACCTAAATATCATTTGAACAAGTAATGCGTTGGCTTTCCTGTTTCGTAGACCATGCTCTAATGGATGGTTTTGGTTGCTCTCTTTACCAGATAGTTACAAGGTACGGTTATTTCTATGGTACTTTTGTCTTTATGGTCCATAAACCCGTAACTTTTTATAGCTCAAAAGGAATCTCACAATAGTTCATGTAAATTAACAACATTTAAATCTGCTTAGTTTTATTTCAATTTAGCCTAGACAGTATAAACACCAACTGGAGTTTGGATCCAAATTGTCAAATCCTCAATCGACTCTCGATCCACACAATCTGACGGTTCAGTGCTTTTTAAATATAAAAAAAAAATGGTCTAGGTGTCTTTGTTAAATAGAAATAAAAAAATTGCATGCTACTTAGCTACTACAAAGTATAAGATAAAATGTTTGGTTATCATTTGCAATTACAATTTCTGAGTGTTGTTTGCAAAGACCCCGAAGGTGTTTTGCTGGAAAATAGATGGTAATAAGCTATTACATATGAACCTCTTTATCAGGGAAAGGGGATTTACAACTTCACACAAGATGATTTAACTACAGAAAACGCCCTCGTACTAGATTCTCATAATGAAATTTTTATTTGGGTTGGATTGCATTCCAACTTCAAATCAAAAGATCAAGCGCTTCTTCTAGGGAAGGTAATTTTCCGAGATTTGACCTGATACTTGGTAAAATGTCAAAGACTTCATGCATTCATCCTGCAAAATGATAAGTTATTACCCAAGTCTCTGCAGAGTGATTCCTCAGTTTTTCCATTTACTTCCAAAGGTGTTTAAAGTTTAACCTTCCTCTCCTTTGTGACTGTTTATATACATGAAGAAGAGATGGGCAGTTTTGCTTTTTCTTCCATTTAAGTAGAAGGAAATTAGGAGAGGAGGGTTTTTTGGTATTTCCATGTTTAGAAGTAGGAAATTGACATTTCTTAGCTTCTAGGATACACATCTTATTTAATGTTTGCGGATGCACATCCAAAATTATTCCTAACATAACATCTATATGTAATGATTTTTAGAAATATCTTGAGGCAGAGATTATACATCAACAGTCAATCGGTACGCCGATCTATGTAATTGGTGAAGGCAGCGAGCCCCCATTCTTCACTTGCTTCTTTGACTGGGATCCCTCTAAAACAAATGTAAATATTATTATTGTTATTGTTATTGTTATTTACTAATTTAATATTTGCAAAAATAATACACTTGATCATGATTGCATTCAAACCAGTGGCAGTCAACTCTAATTTTTCACGAATTCGCTCTAAACTTGAGCCTTAATTGCAACTGACTAGATGAAATATCTAATTCAAAAAACTAATGTCCGCTGTATACACTTCTTTCTTCTTTAAATTCCAGTACTGCAAAATTCTTTTCCAGTCTAAACTGTTATGATCTCTCTTCACATTTCATATTGCATTGTATCTAGGGCTGACAAGGGAGAGACACTAAAAGCTTCTTACATCCACTTGTATAATCCCAAAAGAGGAGATGCGGTTGCTGCTGAACTAACCCACAGGTTCAATTCTGGGGACAATAATTTTGCCCTTGGTAGTTCTCATGCAATCAATCCCCTAACCACACTTAAAACTAGGGTTTGTGATAGGGGGAGGGTTGCGGTTCTGTGCCAACATCAGTGGAGACCGAAATCATTTATCACTCTCTCAGCTGAGTATGACCCAAAGGCATTTAGTGAGCCTTCTAAAGTTGGCCTTGCTCTAGCTCTTAAGCCTTGAATCAACAATGAATGATTGGATAAAAAGTGGTGAATTGGGTTTTTATGACCTTGGTCAAGAACTACATCCTTTTTTATCTTTTCTTTTTTTCATTTTTGTTCAATTGGAAATTCTTAGAGTTGGGACAATTCAAGGATGAATTTGTGAATTGTCAAAGGAGTTTTTGAGTTTCTAGATGTTTTCTCTGTATATTTGTTTGGGTGGAAAGCTAAAATTCACTTTCAAAGTGCTTACGCATTTGCTGTAAAAGAGCAGGTTGTGAGATCTATTTGATAAAAAACCGTACTGCTATTGGCTCAAATAAGAACTGCATAGCAGTGGATACACTTCAATTTGCTTAGGCATTCAAGTTTGTACTGGATTCTGTGTAACATGTGTGAATCATGTCTTTTTACTAATGTTGGTAATCTGCTTTTCTATATTTTTTTTTTATGAGTAGGATCTATTAAGAATAGCTTAAGATGACAATTCTGTACTTTTCAAATAAAATCAAATCTAAGCAATATTAAACATAAGGAAAAAGTTTGTACACATGTTAGTTTTTTCAAATTGTTATGCACTAAATTTTATATAATTTGTGTGTTATTTGATGGGTCATGAAAGATCATTAAATATAAGTTGTTGCAGGTTTGAAGTTGTTTGATCAATTAATAATATTTTTTTGGAAAAATGTGAATTGGTGTCACCCTTTTCATTGAAATTTGAAAATGAAACGTTATTTACAGAATTAAGAATGAACAAAAACCCTTGGCACCTCATCTCAGCGACACTAATCTGCTTCATGAAATTCTGTATGCTCTACCGTTCTGTCATCATATATCAGGCGTAATTTGTTGCAACAATCTCTCTATTTTAAACTCTACTAATTCAAGAGAATTAAAATAGTACATAAAACATAATCCCTCTACAATATACGCCATAATTTATGTTTATTAAAAATGTTTCAGATCGATGTTTGACGTATCACTTAATTAATATATGAGTATTAAAAACCATCTAAGCTTCAATCGTGTCTTAGAATCAAAGCGATAATCGAAGTTACAACACGTTCAGAATCTATGCAATGCTATGTACATTATAAACAAAAATTTGCAAATTAAAAATATAGTAAAAAAAATAACCTGTAAACCAGCCCGAGAAGATAGTGCCCAGCGGCACCATTTGGAACCTACCAATAAAACCAAATTAATATACTAACCCTAAAAAATTATGTTCAACAAAAAAATCTGGCTAGATCAAAATCTGAATTAATGGACATGTCCATTTTATCTTTGAAAATCTGATTTAATGGACATCCCCAGTCCCTTACCCCCTTATCCCCTAGAACCAAGGGAATTCAGATCCAGTGCATTAACCCAATTTTTGAGTTTTGATCCAAACCATCCAAGATGCTCTAACACGAATCTTAAAGAGCCTGGACCCTACAAATAATACTGGCCCCCTGCGCTACCACCGAATAGGCACCGTACACGTCTAAACTAAAAAAATGGGTTACTTTAGGGGATCTGGACTCAAAGCAAGGTCCGTCCCTATAGCCTATACTGAAAATTAGATCTAACTTGGCGAGATGGCGTCTGATTCAAATCTAACGGCAAGATCGTGCATCGATGTCTTCTCGCTACCGGAGAAGAGTAGGCACTTGAGTACCGTTATTTTCTCTTTTCTCCTTCCCAATTAAAAAGCTCTGACAAAATCGAATCAGACTCAATCTCGCTCTCAAAATTCGCAAGATGAGTTCAAGAAATGAGCTTTTTTTATAGTGTTGACTGCCCTCGGCGACCGTACATAATCAATTCCTATTCTCGAGTTACGCCGCAGGCATTCAAATTTTTTATGTTAACCGACTCTTCTCTCTATATATACGTCTCAAATTCAAATTGGTTGTTCTCTCAAATTGCAGTTGCTTTTTTCTTTGCAATTTGCATTTCCACAATCCTTCTCATACACCCCTGCTGCGCACCAAGGAAATTGGAAGGTACCGGCACAATGTTTCTCCCTTGTTCATTTATGAAAAAATCTTTATTTTTTCTTTCTTTTGAAATACCTACTGGTACGATACTGGTAGACTGTAATTTTTAATCTTTGAGGTGTTTGATTAAGACCAGTAGCAGATAACAGATTGTAATTTTGTTGAACTCAGGGTGTAAATTGTAATTTTTAATCTTTGAGGTGTTTGATTAAGACCAGTAGCAGATAACAGATTGTAATTTTGTTGTAAGGATGTGCTATAACCTGATTTGGTTTATACTTGATGCTGGTACTGATTGGAACAGTATACAAACAACATATTTGGGGGAACTTAGATGTACAAGTTTAATGTAAGAGAACATTTTTTTCTTTGGCAACTGCATATAAAAAAAAAATTAATGTAGTTTTGAAACTTTTTTTTTTGCAGTGTATGATTTTTTCAATCCTTGTTAGTGATGTTTTGTCCAACACATTATTATATTGTAGCTTAGTATACAGAAAAGAAAACAAAAGGAATGTGCAAGGAAATTTCTTAAGATTAATGCTAAATACATATGTCGCCATGTGAAAATGTTAATATAGGAAATTTCTCATTTTACAAGAGTATAAGAGTTTACTAACAATTTCTGATACTGTTTTGTTGTTCGTGATAGAGGCACGTGGTGGATTTCAATTTGTCAGATTTCCAGTCGGGGCGACTAGCTGCCAGTGGGCTGTTGCTTCTCATCAATTTTAGCACAATCAGATAAGTGCTAGCGCTTCTCTGTTTAGAGTAATTAGTTAATTTGAATAACTAGATGTAATGACAATTTAAAGTAAATGTACATACAAAGTTCACATTTTTAATTTAAGTACATATTATTTTTACTTGTATTTTGACTACCTTCAGTGTGCCATAAAGTGTTTCATTTCACACAGTGCAGCTCATAGGGCAAAAAAGGTATTTTAATGTATTTTAATCACAACACAGAAAAAAGGTAATTCATTTCTATGTATTTTAATCACAACATAGAAAAAAGGTAATTCCATTTCTATGTAACAGTTATCTCTGGAGCAGTTAATGATAGCACAAAAAAATGACACTAATAGTCAATTTCATTATGTATTTTCGACTAAAAATAACAAATTCAGCCTATTATATCATAATGAGGCAATTTCAGTCTAACCCCTTCTAAATATACATAATATAAGTGTATGGCAATTAATGAAATCAGAAATATCAAATTTACTCAGCATTGTAAAATATTTTTTATGCTATCATTCCCTCTAAACATAACACCCGTCCTTCATGCATCATGCAAACATAATTTATATTCTGTGTAATCATTATTGCACATCCAAACACCTCCAGAAAAGGGGCGTCAGTTATCCAATATTTGGATTATAATTTACCTTTTTGATAGAGAAATATACAGATAAAACTACAGAAGGTGGTACACTAAATGCATCTTTGTATTGTAGAACATGATTACTGGTACCAAGTATTTTTTATTTCTTTTGAAATATGGGTACCAAGTACGGTACGGTTCAGGGAGTAATTTTTGGAATACATCAACACAGTTAGTAATTTTTCAAAGCAAATTGGCAGGAGAGAGCAGCTTTGGCAGCAGCCTCTGACAAGTACCGCTATATTGAAAAGAGAAAGTCAATTCCTAATCCTCAGGTATTCATGTTTGTCCCTTTACCTTTTATTCAGGTTTGTCCCTTTACTATGGATCAATAGTTCAAAATATCACTATCTGTATAGAGAAAGTTAAAATAGTGGTCCTGTTGGCAACCAGTTTCAATATCTGTATAGAGCCTTCGTGTATCTTCGACTTTTTGTTACTATGTCAACTTTTGTATTTAGAATTAGTCTTAAAGTCATTTTAACAATAATTATTATCTTACCTTGAATGATGCATTTAAAGTCAACACACAAAGTTTTACTGTCTTTTCACAACAAATTTGTAAATAAACATAAAGTAATGACCAATTAATTAAACAAATAAAACATAAAATAATGTCTTTGATTACTTTATGTTTATTTACAATGTCTTTGCTCACAAATAAAACATCCAATAAATTATAATTAGACCAATTAAAGAATGAGTGGTGTCATCTGCAAAAGAGCTCCGAGTGAGCCAGACCACGCTTAAGACGTGGTGCAGGATTAAAGGTATAAAGCGATGGCCCTATCACATTCTGACAAGCATGGATGGTCTGGAAAGGAATGTTGAGGTACTATATATTGAGAAATCATTTAAAGTCTTACCGAGCTTTAATTTTGTGTTGTATATTAGTGACTTTATATGTTAGTTACTTGAATATTACATTTACTTTCATCAAGTACATCTTTGCATTGTGTTGTAGGAATATGGAATGGACTCATACTTGAAAGTGAACGGGATTCATCTGACTCTGAGTGAGTTAGAAGAGAAAAAAAGAAAGTTTGAAGAAGAGCCCACCACGCCAATAGATGATGAAATCTTTTTGTTAAGAAACTATATGTGTAAGAGGAAGTCTAACAAGAGATGCTATGTCAAGCATGTGCAAAGCTAAATGTGTATTACTTGGTTTTGGGAATCTGTTTTGTATGTTGTTCTCTTAAAATTATATATTAGGCCTTTTTGAATCTTGAAATTATGTATGTGACCCTTTTGTCATTGGAAATTATGTATGAGAACAATTTTTTTTAATGCTTATGTTTTTCATTATACAATGTTTTTTAATGCTTATGTTTTTCATTTTGAATTGTATTGATGAATTGTCAATTAGAATTAGGATAACTTTTGTGTATTTTATATCATTTGTGATTGGAATCCACTTAGAATTACTGACGAGAAAAAGAGAATAAAAATGAATTCTCCTTTACTTGTTTTGTCATTTCATTTTTATTCTCCTTTACTTTTATGTATTCTCCTTTACTTGTATATTGCTTTGTCATTTCATTTTTATTCTCCTTTACACTTAACTAGCATAGTATTTGAGTTTGATGCAAGTCATTAAAGATTTATTTTCTGCTATTGTTTTTCAGGGATGCAAGCTCACTGCTAGAATTATACCACTCTCTGGGAGGCTTGCTAAGTGTTAAGGTAATTGTTAGGAATTTATCTATTTGATTTTTAATTTTTTTTATTGCATTTCCGTTGTTGCGAAATTGCAAAAAAAAGTGTGTAATTCATGTAATTCAGGGGTCCTGTTGCAAAATGCACTCTCAGATTTCAATTAGGAGCGGGGGGAATTGTCAGTTTTTTATGAAGGGTTTGGATAACAATTAGGAGCTGAAGCCTGGTATCTGATACTGCGTTAATGTTGAACTTAAAAGACAATATCAGAAATCTGGTACCAGGTACCAGAGCTTAATGTTTTGAGTTAGCCTAAGGTGGGTGGAGTCAGTGATGTTTCTTTTTTTCTTTTTTTCCAACTCGAATTGAGAAGCAAATCTTCACCTGTAAAATCTGCATTAGTATTTCAGTAAGGGTTTGAATATGCTTTTCTGTTACTTCGATGGGTATGGTTGTTCTGTTAAATAAATTTATATAAGCATGTACCTCAGTTGTGTGGGGGTACTAACTTTGAAAGAGAATACAAATCAGAAAATCTCATAATTATAATCTTTTCATTTATATTCGATCATTTTCTATTGTCTTGGCATAGGCTGTGGCAATTGCAGTTGGGATTGGCAGTGTTGCTGTCGGTATTGGAATCCCCATCTTTTATGAAACTCAGATCGATAGTGCAGTAAGTTAATTTTTTTTTAATTTTAACCTTTGTTTGAGTTTGTTCTCTAAACAATTTCAAATCACTATTTTAATCTTTGTTAAGGTAATTGTTAGGAATTTGTCTATTTGATTTTTAATTTTTTTATTGCATTTCCGTTGTTGCGAAAAGAATATATTATTTTATTTTTTGCCTTCTGAAAATTGTCTTAAAGGAATAACAGTTATACTTCTGAAAATTTAATTTTACAACCTTGTATGTATAAGTCAATGCAATATTGTGTTGTTAAGCTCAAATTTTTTGGGGTCGAAATTAATAGTGCTAACTGTTAAGAGGTGAAAGTGTAATTTTGATTTCTGACTCTCAATCTGAGAATATTGAGATTTGGGTGAATTTGGTGACATATATTTATTTTTTCTTTTATTTACCATTATTTAACATTGTATATATTTGTAGTTGTGTACTGTTTTACTTTGAAGAACCTATAGCTGTGCAATGACGTATATATTTGTAGTTGTGTACTGTTTTACTTTGAAGAACCTATGGCTGTCCAAATCCAACAATCCAATATTCCAGTTCGGGGCGCAGTGCCCTTTTTCCTTCTCCTTTTAATTGCCGAACCAGGCTAAATAGGCCTGCTAAATGAGTCGGGCCGACTCACGATCTATGAGTTGGGCTCTTGAATGAGCCTAGTTGGGCTGAGCTCAAAATGAGTCGAGTCCAAACTCGGCTCAAACTCGGAAAAATGTATCGCTAACCTAAGCGAGTCGATCCGAGCCGAGCCGAGTTGAGTTGCCGAGTCGGGTCGTCTCCCTCCTCTTCGTTCCCAAGCTGCTCGGCTCCTCTTCTCCTCCTCCTCAGATCGCTATCTCTTCTGCTCGCCTCGCTATCTCCTCAGATCGCTATATCCTCAGATCGCACGAGAACCACCTCTTCTCCTCCTCCTCCTCCTCCTCTTCGCGCACGCCTCGCTATCTCTCTTCAACTGGTAACTCACTAACTCGTGCTCGATTTTGAATGCAACCCATTAAGGTTATACCATGAACTGATAGGATTTCTTCTGTTAATGGGGAAATGGAAATTGTTAATGGGGAAATGCAATTTAATTTGTGACTGTCAACATTTCTCAGTGCTCACATGTTATTTCACTGCAAATGAGTACGTGCAGAAACCCAATTAGTAACCTAGCTAGCATGCAAATCCTGTATTAGCTTGAATTTGAGTTCATATATCAGCAAAAAATAAAATAGTACTGCTGATTCAAAGAAAAAAAAGAAGAGAAAGTCAAAGAGGTTTGGTGCAAATAACAGTATCTATGTTTGTTTACTGGTGCTTCTTATGTTTATATAACAGTATCTATTAATAACAGTACCTGAAGTAAGAGACTTAATTGGTACAGTGCAGCTCAAGACACTGGAAGCGGCTACTGGTAATTAATTTCTCCGAGGCTAATCTCCTCAGCCGTTGTGGGTTTGGACCCGTTTACAAGGTAATTAACATCCCTTTGTACATGTTTATACTTTGTTTAATTATTTGCTTATTCAACCCTAATTTGTTTTAAGGCGAAGCACATGGGTTATTAGCTTAAATTATTCTTTTACTGTGTAGCATGTACTGTATTACAATATATAAATTAAAAGTAATGAAAAATGTGCTGAGATACTTGACAGCTTTAACTCTGTGCCAGCTGCCAACTGTACTTTATCTTTTATGGTGTGAATTTGGTGGATTATCTTGTTTAAGCAGCTGGATTAATTTGATTTACATGGATTAAATTATCTTTTTGAGCAACTGGATTGATTTAAAGAAATTAATATTTGATTCCACCATGCACCTTTGTGAAGTTCAGAGATAAAAGTTTATAAGCCTTTGATTGAGAGATATTTCTATTAAGATGTGAAGAGTAGAAATAGAAGTTTCAAGACTGATTTCTGACAGAAAAAATCTGCACTTTTGTCAAAAATTAATTGTAGCTAGGGTCTTATAATTAAAATAATTTCACAATCAAGGTGAAGGTGTTGTATGTAATGCAATTTCTTTATTTCATATATACCAGTGGTCTTATAATAGATACTGTTATTCATCTGCTAAACCAATTTCTTTATTTCAACTCAGCTTACCATGGTGACCCATTCCTTGTTACTTGAAGTTCAATTTAGCCTTGATTTGCCCTCAATCGAGTTCAATTTAGTTCTTGTCACTTAATGCATACAGTTTTAGTGGGTTTTATTTACTGGTAACTAATATATTATATGAAACTTTTTTATAGAGTTAATGTCTCAATTTCATTCCCAAACAAACCCTGATGTCGGAGATTCTCAAAGTGGATCGATCGAAGTAAGGCAAAATCGAAAAAAAAGGAGATCCAATGCGTGGGACCATTTTGAAAAAGCAGGAGACTCAAAAGTTGTGTGCATACATTGCTCTCAAGTGTTAGCTCACGGTCCTAATTTGGGGACTTCTCACCTAAATCGGCATATCAAAGATGTATGCAAAGAAATCAACGAGGAAGCAAGGGAGAGGTTCTCATCAGGTAAAGGAGGTGACTTATCTAACTTCAAATATGATCCCAAGTTGACTCGTGATCTCATGACTATGCTGTTCATCGATGCGGAGATACCGTTTGCGGTCATTGAAAGTCGGTTTTGGGAACCGACTATGAAATCACTAAGACCCGAGTACAGAGCTGTTGGACGTCAGACTTTGAGGAATGATGTTGTAGAGGTATTTAAGGCAGGAAAGGGGGTATTGTTCAACGAGTTTGAAGAATTGGATTCGCACGTGTCTTTTACTTCTGATATTTGGACATCAAGTGTCAATTTGGGATATTTGTGCCTAACGGCACATTATATCGATAAGGGATTCAATCTTCAGAAAAAGATTATATCGTTCAATCAAATACCTTACCCACATTCGGGTCATGCAATTGCAGAATCGATGAAAAAGGCTATATTTGAGTGGAAGTTGGATCAGAAGGTGTTCACAATTACTCTTGATAATTGTTCAGCGAACAATAATGCAATGGGGTTTTTGGAATACATATTTTGGGACAAGCCTATTTTTGAGGGTGAAAACATGCACATGAGATGTGGGGCCCACATCTTAAACATTATGGTGCAGGATGGTATGGAGATCATTAGACAGGCTTTGACAAAAATTAGAGAGTTGATGCGATATATAACTTCTAGTGGCCAGCGACTCCAAACCTTCAACCAAATCTTAGATGCGATGCAGTTACCATCTAAAAGGGGGTTGACTTTAGATTGCCCAACTCGATGGAATTCGACCTATGAGATGGTCGTTGAAGCTTTGAAGTACAAGGATGCCTTGCTAAGGTATGGAGATGGCACTGCGGTGATTGTTCCTAGTTCGGAGGAGTGGAATGTGGCGGTAGAGATGGAAAAGTTTTTGCGGATATTCCTGGATGCAACAAAGGCTTTTTCAACTTTTAGGCGACCATCTTCACATGTGTATATGAAGGAGGTGTGGACTATTCGTAGCACTTTGTTGGAGGATTATAATGATACAAGTCCCAATTACACTTTGCGAGCCACATCATAAGAGATGCAAAAAAAATTTCACAAATATTGGGAAAAGCCGAACGGGATACTCACATTAGCTTGTGTTTTTGATCCTCGGCAAAAGTTCGAATGGGTAGAATTCTGTTTTGAAATTGCATATGGAGCTGGGACTGATGTGTGCAAAGAAAGAATTGAATGTGCGCGCACTTCACTTAAGAAATGGTATAAAGAGTATGAGAGCACAACCGGCCGAGCGACAAGTAGTATGTCACCGCAAGTGGAAGGTCAAAATGAGAACCAAAAGAAGCTTGAGATGAGTTTTCAGAAATTTCGTTCTCAAAATCGTCAATTGTGGCAAAAGAGATCCGAGTTGGATATCTATTTGGAAGAAGCCGTGTACCTAGAGTCGGATGAAGAATTTGATATTTTGCAATGATGGAGAAGAAACTCGGAATTATATCCGACTTTAGCAAAAATGGCAAGAGATTTCTTGGCGGTTCAAGTGTCAACCGTTGCATCTGAGTCGGCTTTTAGTGCAGCGGGTAGGGTGACAGATCATTTACGGAGCTCTCTGACACCGGAGACAATCGAGGCACTCATTTGCTCAAAGGATTGGTTTGCCTCTATTTGTGGGAGCTTCAACTTGGACCAATTTCGTCCATTAATGCCGAAGTCTTGATTGGTGTTAGAGGTAAATACTTTGTTTATCATTTTGTTTAAAATTTTAATCTCATATCTTATGATGTACTTACTGTTCATGTAATTTTACATTGGTTGTACCAGTTACAGGGCTGAGTTTAGGTGGTGAAGATGCCAGTACAAGCACTGCCGTGATGTCTTCTGAGATTACTTAGATATTCAGTGACTTTTGTGCTTATTTTCTCTTTTCAATGATTTGCTACTGTTTTAGGGTCTGATTTGCATATTTTGATGTATTGGCTTGCTTTTGTTATGATATGGTGTAATAAGTACAAGTACTGTTATGTTTGTTGTTTTGGTGTTTTGGTGTTATGATATTTCCTAAATTTGTATTAATTAGTTGAGAGAGATCCAGAGGATGAAGATGGTGCTTAAAAAAAGGAGGGGAAAAAGAAACCTGAACCCATTTTTACTTTTGGTTTTCATATATATATGTCATGTTTATGATTATATATATATATTCAAACTTCTTTAGAGGTTTATTATATGTTCTTTATTAATTTGTTTTTGTTTTTTGCAAAATTTTATAAAGTTTTGGGTAGCTAAGCACTTTGAGATGAAGGGATAATCTAATTCCCTATGTAAAGGGAAAATACCAAATTTTTCTTTTTTAAGTACCTTTTCAGAAGTCATTTTCATTAATAATTACTTAAACTTGATAGAATTTAATGTATGTCGGAGATGCTGATGCATGTTTAGAATTTAATGCGAAGCTACAGTTTATCCTTGCTTTATTAACGAGCTACTTATTACAAACCGAAGCTACAGTAAATACGAAGCTACAGTAATAAATGCGAAGCTCAACTTCAAATTTAATGGGCCAAGTTTTATTAACGAGCCGAGTTCGGGCCGAGCCGAGCCGAGAGGATCAAATGGACTGAGTCGAGCCGGGCTTTTTCCTTCATATTTGATCCGAGTCCGAGTTGGACCTTTAATGAAGGTTGATAGAGCCGGACTGAGTTTTGGGTTTGATCCGGCCCATTAGCAGGCCTAAGGCTAAATGACCAGTCAAATTCGAATTTCAATTTCTTTTCTTAAATCTCACCCGGTCAGTATTAATTTGGCCTTTTTGCCATTTAATCCCTCTGACAAGGAAATATTACCAAAAAAATTGGTATTTAACAGATTTTACCCTGATTTATACCATTTATTTTATACTGGTACCGACTGGTACCAGTTTTCAAAATAGCACCAAACTGTTGTACCAGATTCACAAAAGTGTTAACAATTAAACAGAGGCAATTTCGGCACTGGTTTAGTGCATTTCTAGATCAGTACTATTGTTAGGGTTTTCAACCAAAACCCAAAACTGAGTTTAAATTGCAATAACTACCTCTATAGATCACAATCCGAGCCATTTCGGGTTCAAACCCGTAAGGAAAAACGAAAGGTATAGAGCAAATAGATTAGTAGTGATTATACGCCAGTTTTGCTGGCATGACATACAACCACTTATTTCTTCACTTATTAATACTTTTATTTGTGAAATTTGGCAGGTTATGTTGGAATGCTTCGAGTTGTGAAATTTGGTAGGTTATGTTTGAATGCTTGGAGTTCAGAAATACCATTTAATTGTTGGTTTTATTGCCGGTCTTTGTTTTTATTGTTGTTCTTTTAGTGTTGTGGGATTTCTTTAAAAAAGAAGTACAAAAGCAGGTTTCAATTTTAGAACTGGAGTTTTGATTAGGCATAGTTGAGAGGTGCTTCAGCTGGATCTGATAGTTTTGATTAGGCATTGTTGTGCTTTGACATACAGCTTCTTTATAGGTCACGGCATTATGCTCACACCCATTAAATATCATCTCATGTACAATATCCAATCTTTATCTTCTTTTCTGGCACAAAATGCAGGAATGTATCTCCAAAAATGCGGGGTTCGCATAGTTTGTTTTTTTATGATACTTCTTTTATAGTGAGGCTATGGTACTATACATAACGCACATTGGTTCGTACTTTTGGGTCACTACCTCTGTTTACAAATTTCAAATAGTCGATCTGAACCGTTCAACATGATAAAATTACAAATTGTCCTTTTGTTTCCTAAAAAAATAAGCAGCAGTGTAGTTTTTATTTTATTTCATCTTAATTTCTTTAATTTATTTAAAAATGAATGTTATATATGTAGGCAGAGAAGCTTAACACAAGTAGAGATGTATCTGGGAAGGTGTTCAGCTAGCTCTAAAAATGCTTGAAGGCACGCACGGTTAGTTGTCTCGTTTAATCAGCAGCTTATTATCATGAAATTTTACAAAATTGTATGACCAGTGTATAAATGCGCTTTTCTCCTTTTCTTACCTTATTTTGATTGTTGGAGGGGTTGATTTGGTGATTAATAAAGTTCTATAATGGATTGCTTAAATGTGACTTGAACCGATTTCTGCTCTCTAATTAATCATTGGGTTGTTGATTTGAAATGGTAAATTTTGATCAACGCTCTTGAATTTCTGCTCTTACAGGAAGAAATTAACAATGCGAGTGCTGCTTCTACACTAACAACAAATCCTGGGATTATGAGGGGTTTATCCACCGCTGTTTAAGAATTAGGGTAACTTTTAAATGAATTTTAGGGAATCTCTTATATTTACAATCAAACATGTGTATCTCAAAATGGATGTAAGCCTACGGTTATTTGATGGAGTGAATAACAATTTTTTGGATGGTTTTTTTTTTTCCAATTTAATTTAGATCAGAAGAGTGATGTGATGTGATCTCTTCTTGAAGAGAGTTGAGAAATAATCAGAGAGCATTAGTGTCTGTAGTTTTATTCTCTGATATTGGTACGCATATATTCTATTTTAATTGTTAAGTATTTAGGATTTGAAATTACATGTCTGGTTTTTTGTCATGTTAATAATTTGTATAAATTTGAGGATGCTATTGCCACTTTTATTGACTTCATAGAGATTCTTTTTGAGCTTTTTTTTGTTGGATGAAAATATGTAATTACATTATATGCCGGATTTAATAAATCGAGGTGTATGTTCAGGCGAATCATATCTGGATTATCGGCGTATTAGATTTTGTGCAACAACGGATTGTGTATTGAACTATGTTATTGTTATTGGGCCTTTCGGCCCTGTTCGGCAGGAGATACTCTCATGAGAACTTTTGGTAAAAACGGTTTCATACGAAAAAAAAATTCATACACTGTTTGGAAGCCCAATTTTTATAGTAAATTATGCACTCTAGACTCCGACAAAATATGCTTCAAGATCAGTGATCACCAACATACGAACAAATAATGTACAATATGGAACAAATTTTATTTGACAAATTTATTTCTGTTTTTGCCGTCAGTTTTTATTTACCCATTAAGGATTTTTTTTTTACACTTCCATTACTATTGCTTAGAGAAAGGATTATGTTACAGGTTAAGTATGTTTTGGATGATGTTACGTGTTGAGATTTTTAAATGTTTTTTTTTTAAATTATTATGTGTCCTTTTTTTATTGTAATTGTTATGGATGTATGAGAATAATGTTTTTTTATTATAATGTTTTGACTTGTATTGATGAATTGTCAATTATAATTAGGATAACTTTTATGTATTTTATATCATTTGTGATTGGAATCCAATTAAAATTGCTGATGAGAAGAAGAGAATAAAAATGAATTCTCCTTTACTTGTTTTGTCATTTCATTTTTATTCTCCTTTACTTGAACATTGTTTTCTCATTTCATTTTTATTCACCTTTACACTTAATTAGCATAGTTATTACGTGAATAAATATTTGATAACTAAATTTTTTTTTTCCCGTTGCAACGCACGGGCACTTGACTAGTATAAACAAAAAACAACCATTAAAGTGAACTAGGTAGTTTTCTTTTCCATATGTTCACATCTAGTTGATTGTCATAAACAATTTTTATTCATGAAATTAAGATTCTTGTTTCATAAACAATTTTTCTCCACAGTGTTTGGAGGAATTAAAATAAAACTATACAAGAAAATAAATTAAGTCATGGTTAGTGGGCACAAACTCTAAGTAATCTCTATGGCATAACTGAGGCCACTCAAGTGACTTCTTCAAACCTACCAATCTTCTTGAGTAAACTCTCATCAATTACACCCTTCACATCAATCTCAATCCAAATCGAGGTCGGGTCGGTAATACACTAGTACAAAAAACCCCTTCACTGACTGTTCAAATACCGTTACACCGGCTGTTATGGAGGCGTCAGTAAAACCAGCGTAACTATAGGTTACCTTTACAGACGGATAAAAACCAGTCAGTGTAGATTCTCAACACTGACAGTTTTTAAAAACAGTCAGTGTTGGTGCTCAACACTGACGCTTTAAAAACAATCAGTGTTGGTGCTCAACAGTGACGCTTTAAAAACAGTCAGTGTTGGTGCTCAACACTGACGGTTTAAAAACAGTCAGTGTAGGACCTAAAAGCAGTCGGTGTTGGTATAAAATTTTTGGCATAATTCTACTTGTATCGGGGCTAGCCTCCATATTTTTACTAGCCATATATTACCATTCAACATTCATTGACATTAAACAAAATATCATGCAAATAATTTAGACAACATAAACAAAATTTACATAACCCATATTCATTCACATATGCCCTTAGGCTTCCATTTCACATATCAAACCAGTACATTGTTTAATTACATCAAGCACTCGTTGAAAATAAAGGTAAAATAAAACCAACATAATTAAAACCTCATATTCTACCCAGATTAGCTAGCCAAAGTGTGGGGAATGCCTAGATTAACAGCTAGTAATTCAATTTACAATTTTTGAAGTATAAAGTAAGAACTAGAGATAAGAAGCATAGACAATTTTTATTTGATACCACTTCTAGTAGAGTAGACCCTTCTCGAAGCCCTTGGATCTCTGAACGAAAGCCTCTGGCAAAAGGAACGGATGTTGGGTCAAGATTATTTTTCTTTCTTTTGTAGTAAGACCCTGAGAGGAAAAACAGTAATACCAACACATTTTTTTCTAAAAACAAAAAAAAAACTTGAAATTACATAATCAAATTGTTGCATGTACTGACAAGATGGCCTTTGTTGGTGGGTCCAACTTTTTGATTGAATATTTGACCAACTTCAAGGGGAAAATCTCAATAAAACAAAGCAAAATGGATGGACCCAAAACCAGCTGACAACATTCTGATACCATGAAAACCTCAATAGAACAAATAAAATTTAACAAGGAGAAAGAAAGAAATTACATCTTTATCAAGAAGCCAGAACTGTGATCACTCAAAAGAGAGCAATGTTTCTTTTAAAATTTATAAACTCGAAAATGCTATCGGTTCGGACTGCAAGCGCACAATCTTATCGAGTAGTATATTCGAGGTCGATCCACAGGTAATATTGGTACAGAGTCTTGAGCGGTCAAATCACAATCTTTCGAAAGGCTAGACGAAATCTGAAAATTTAGAGTTGAAGTTGTGATCAATGTAATTTGGAAACAATTAAAAGTAATTAAAATAAAGAGAGAGATGAGAATCCTAGGGTTTCGACACACAATTGCTACTCAATCCACTTTGATAATATACTTCTGTCGAGTCTGATTTTCTGTTGTTATTTTATGAAAGACACCACATAGGTCACTGCTAGTTATCTTACGCAAGAATGACAGATCTTTCATCGAGATTCTACATAGGACACTGCGAGTTATTTTACGCAAATGACTGATCTCTTAAATACACAAGTTACTACACAGATCACTGCGATTTACCTTACGTAAATGATGGAACTTGGTTCGCGTTTTGTTGTTCTGTTTCAAGGTTTCCCCGCTAAGGTTTTCTTCACATAAATCTAATAAATCTCAACGAGGCTAATTCGTGCAACATAGTTTCTCTTACTATTAAAGTACTGTCACTACCCTAACGAATTAAACTAGATCATCGAAGTTAGATGAAGAGATAATAAATCACAAAAGCATTTTGATTAAATAACAAGAAATCATAATCAACAGAAAATATATATATCAAAGCATCAAGAGTAACAAGGTTTACTGCCTAGCCCCTAAGAAAGGAACTTAGCCGCGGAACGGCGTCATTACAATCACTCCTCTCTTTTAACTTTAATCAAATCTAACCCAAATTACAAAGATACTAAACTATTCTATCTAGGGTGCTTATATAGGAGTGAAGAGACGTCTGGGGTTGAGTGGAGGCCAATGAATTAGATCTGGATACAGCTGTCGGCAGTTATTCTCCAAAATGCACCTTGGTTACGGATCGTATTGGCTGATACGGTTCGTATTAAGACCATATCACTGAAGGGTTGAATGCATATTGCGCTATCTGCTGGTCCGTATTCGGCTAGGTCCATATTAGGCAATACGGGCCGTAACAGAGACTTAGTCGATGAGCGTCGCTTATCCGATTGACCCGATTCTTACTCTTTTGGTGTAAAATAGTCTCAAAACCTGTTTTTTGCAATAAAACATAAAGAAGGGTGACAGTAGCCTTTTTCTCTAATTAATTAAACATATGTGTGAGAAAATATGCAAAACCTAAGTCAAAACCCTACATAATTCATCATCATTTTGACTCTGATCACGCATCCCAACTTGAATTGTTACTTGTCCTCAAGCAACGACATCATAGCTAGTCAAAGGTCAGGCCTAGGTTAACCATACAATCTCAAGGACTTGCTTAAAATTAAATTAGAACTTGGGTTTGGTTCAATTGTCATGACATTAAAAACCTAGAACTTCAAAAATATTCATGACCTCTCCCTTGAATAATTTATTCACCTCATGATTGACCTCATTGTGCATTCCTTAGAAATATTATTATCGAACAATTCACTTCACAAATATCCTTAAATTTGAGAGTATTAATTTCTCCTTTGATTATAAATGAATCCCTTCCAATCAATAGGAATTCTAATGATATAATTTTTTATTTTCCTTCCCAATTGATTGGAGCAAAGTATGACAACTAAATGTGTTGGTACTTGTGACTTTTTCGAAAAATTAGATATGCACAAAAATTAAAATTTGAGAGGTTTTATCGAGCCTATTGGTAACTAGTCCTGTTGTTGTTTTATGAAAATACCACATAGGTCACTGCGAGTTATCTTACGCAAGAATGACAGATTTTTCATCGAGATTCTACATAGGACACTGCGAGTTATCTTACGCAAATGACTGATTGTACACAGGACACTGCCCGTAAGACAATATTATATAGTATATAAAATAAATGGAGATTGTACTGCTAATTTTTTATACACAATATTTTTATTTTTTTATTATGCTTTCACTTTAAAGTTTAATAACAAAATTTTCAAAATTTATATAATAAAACAAAATTGTTAGATGTGTTTTATTTATTTATTTTCAAACACAACGGAGAGCAACACTGACGGTTCAATTGAAAAAACAGTCGGTGTAGACTATACTACCAACACTTATGGTTACTATGAACGAGCCGTCAGTGTAGGATAAAACAACACTGACGCTTCCCTTATGAAAACAATCAGTGTTGGTGAACTGCTCAACACTGACTGTTATTTAATGAAAGTGTCGGTGTAGGGTATGAGCAACACTGACGCTTTTCTTAAAAAAACAGTCAGTGTTGGTGAACTGCTCAACTGACTTTTATTTAATAAAAGAGTCGGTGTAGGTATGAGCAACACTGACGTTTTCCTTAAAAAAACAGTCAGCGTTGGTGAACTGCTCAACATTGTCTGTTATTTAATTAAAGCAGTCGGTAATTGAGGGTCAGTGAAGGAGTTTTTTATACTAGTGCATGATTCTTTTTGCTAGGTGGTGATTTAAGGTTTTTGTAATCCAGACGCTAGGGATTTTTTATCGTCATTTTGTCGGTACGTACGTACTACAGAATACAGATGATATTATCAGAATAGCTGTTCACATCTGAATAAGTTGGTTTCCCTTTCTTTTCGATTCAATAGCTGATTTCCCAAGTTTTTTTTTTTATGAGTGCATGGACCAAGCAAATTAACTGGTGATTTGGATTCATATCCACTTTCTGATGGCTCCATGTACGGTATGGAGTATGGGCTTTGACATAGTCATATTTCTTAAACTATATATAAAATATATATAAAGTACGGGCATTAAATTTTAAAATATTCTCACAAAATATTTATTTTCTGTGGAATTATGTTAGTTTGACTAATATTTCAATAATTTTCTCTATCTGTATTTTTTTGTGAAATAATACAATTGTGTACATTCACGTACATATGTACTATAAAAATATATTTATTAATTAATTAAAAGTTTCACTCACAAATATAATAAAGCTACTCATTTTATCAATAGATGACAAAATGATTCTTTTAGGGAGTGAGAAATATAGCATCCCAATATTTTTAATTTTTGTATACTAAAACTATAAAAATATATGAATTTAGAGCTTCCAATACCAAGTATCGTTTCTCAAAGAGAGCAAAGTTAGGGTGTGGTGTGCTCCCCAAGAGAAGTCGGTGAGCACAGCTTTAAAAGTCTATCGGATTGTTTCAAATGATGAATCTAAACCGTTCAAATACATCTACTTCAAGCGATCAAAAAAATAATGAAAAATGAATACATCAAACAACTTACAAAAGGTTCATTCCAGTCTTTTCGTTAAACATCTTTCGAATGAACCGACCAGACATGTGACTAGCTGCAGGTCCGGTATTTTCTGGTCCAACCGACCGGTCTAGTCCGGTTCTAATAAAATTGCTTGAAAGTAGATTAGTTTGTTGCCTAAGATGTTCTCCTGCATTGCTCTGAACCGTTTTCACTAGTACAAAAAACCTCTTCACCGACCCTCAATCACTGACTGTTTTAATATGTAACAGTCGGTGTAGAGACTGCGTGGTAAAATCGTAAATAAGAAGAACCTCAACACTAGTTGTTCAATTACAAACAACCGTTAGTGTTGCTCATATCCTACACCGACTGTTTGTTTAAAAAACAGTCAGTGTTGCTCATACCCTATACCAGTGTTGAGCAATAATTAAGTTTATTTCAGAATAAAATGTATAACTATTTGAGAATAAAAATTTATGCATTGTGTATATTTTGTAAGATATTTAATAATTAAGTTTCGTTTAAATTGAATCTATTGATGCAATAAGTATTTTATCATGAGTGAGGCTATGGTGCTATGCATAGCACGGATGGGGTCCGTGCTACGGCTCAAAATTTGACTTTTCAAAATCGTAACGGCCGATCCGAACCGTTCAACATGATTATAAAATGAATATGTACATGCAAACCAAATTTTACATTTTTCCGAATTTTTTTACTATTTTTTCGAAAATCACTTGATTTGAACATTGTGGACCATCCAAAAACAGCATATCTAAAAAAATAGTAAAAAAATTCGGAAAAATGTAAAATTTGGTTTGCAAGTACATATTCATTTTATAATCATGTTGAACGGTTCGGATCGACCGTTAGGATTTTGAAAAGTCAAATTTTGAGCCGTAGCACGGACCCCATCCGTGCTATGCATAGCACCATAGCCTCACTCTTTTATCATTGTTATTCATAAAATAAGATTGAAATTATATATGGTAAGACGTTTGTTGTATAGTGTTTAGAAGTTTGTTAATGATGGAATGGAAAACCTAAAACAATAAATTACTAATTAATTGTTTCATCGACAAATTGCAATGCTTGTTTATTAGAATGAACATATTCTATTTAATAAGTATGATTAGTAATTTACATGATTAGTGAAATTCAGGCAATTAACATTAAATTTTGACTTTAATTTTAGAAAAATATTTTGTAATGAAAATTATATTAGTAATATTTATGCAATAATTAATGTTTTAACATGTTTATTGCTTAATTAAATGATTTTGACACGTTAAATTATATAGCATTACATGCATGTTGCATATATGACTCACATATTCTATGCATGAACATGAAACATAAACTCTTGTTTCGTGAGTTAATGAAGACGCATGGGAATATATCATCCGTGGGTCAATCAGAACCGTTTAAATTAAAGAGCACTGCATTTATTGTCTTGCATCCAAGTTTGATCAAATTTTGTTTTTAATTACCCATCCATCTAGTTAACCGAAAATTGAAGCATCGTATGACCAGAAACACTTCGTGTTGGATCGAAGCTCATACATAATAAAACTTCTGTACTTTTAAGTTGGTTACATTTAGTATTCTCCCTTGATCATTTTTAAAAAGATCTGGAATGATTTCACTGCATATCGACCGTTAATTTCCCATGTGAAAATGAACGGTCCGATTCCAAACTTCCTTTTATGTTGCTTTTATTGTCAATTTTTTTGTAATTTTGATTCACTGACTATTTTTATTACAGAACTGTCAGTATTGATACTTTTACTGACTGTTTTTATTTTAAAACCGTCAGTATTGATATACTACACTGACTGTTTTTAATTAGTAACCGTCAGTGTTAGTTTGCCATAGTGACTGTTTATTATATCGGACCAGTTAGTGTTAGTTGATTCACTGACTTTTTTTTTTTCCGGAGCTGTCAGTGATTCTCCTTTCGAAAATTTTCGTTCCCGGTTTTTCACTTTCGATTTGCCGCGATTCCCTTCTAAAATACATTTCCCTCTTCTTTGCAAATACACTTGCTGCCTCGCAATCTCCCAAAAACCCCGCCTCGCGATCTTGCAAATTCATTTTCCCTCTTCATTCCCGCCTTGCTGCCTCCGCCTCTGCCGAACACCCGCGCACAAGTCTCGCCTTGCTACCTCGCCCCGCCGCGCCTCAATCCCTCCCCATGCAGGGCCTCAAGTTCTCCGCGACACTCCTCTTCTCTCGATCCGCGACGCTCCTCTCTTCTCTCAATCAGCCAAGCGAAGCCCCAAATAGGTAATCACAACTGGTATTTCTCTTCCCTCTTCTCTGATTCTGCGCCATGCTACCTCAATAGCAACTTGTGCAAGATTAAGATGTGTGTGTATAGTTTGTAAGTATAAGTCCTTGATATTCATCAATTAAAGTGTCTCTGGTTTTAAAATTTGTGTGTTTGTTTCTGGTTGTCTTAATCGTGTTGCTGAAATTGGTGCTGAACTCTGCCTGTACCAGTACTGGTATGGGTCTGTTTTCTGCTGCACAACAGATGTTTGTGATATTGCCTAAGTAACATCATTGTTGGTACAAGAACCCTATCAATTTGGCCATGACCGGATACGGCAAATTGGTAGTCCGTTCAAGGTAGTAATTTACTTTTAGCTAATATAGGAACAATTTGCAAGAAATTAAATGAAGAAAGTAGATTACAGTGTGAAAAAACTAGTGTGGAGAATGCGAAGCTGATGATGGTGCCATGGTGTCTCCACCATGGCCCTCTAAATTATTCGTTCACCCGATGTTCCATTAACCAGATGATAATTCCTGTGAAAATAAAGAAGGCTCCACTGATGGCCCACAGATTTGATTTGAGTGGTTTTATGAAGACGTACCCAGGTGCAACTTAAATGGAATCTTACCTATATTTATTCTATACTTATCTTGCCTAACTTGAAAGTATTTAAATTGTTTTAGTACCGCAGGACTGAAGACAAGACATGAGAAGTTTTCCAACAAATAATTAAGTTCCCTATTACCTTTTTCGTTATTTCTGTATGAATCCTTGAAAATCAATTATGATTTTAATTTATACAGATTATGTTGGAAAATTAATACCAAGAATATCTCTTCAAAGCTTAAAAAATATGATGTAAAATTTCTGTATTCTCACGAAAATAAGAGAAAGGTGAGATGAGTTGTTGAAGTAATACTTATCCTATTTTATGCATAACGAGGTCCACTTGTTTCTAATCTGCAAGGATCCAGATGGTACTATTAATTAACATTTTGCAAGAATAAGCACTGAACAATTTTCAAGGATTACAGATGCAATCTGAGCTTTATTGGTTGCTCACAGATCTGGTTGATCTGTTATTGTGCCTAAGTATTACATTTTGGATCTATACCTCTAAGTACCAGCCTACAAGATCTGGTTGTATTTCAGAGTTTAATTTCTTTTCTTTTATTATATGCATCCTTGAGAGAAAAATTAAATAATTGCCTTTAATGAAGCAAAATTCCAGATTAATGAATCTCTTTGTTTTATTTTGCATAAAGTCGATAAAAGAATAATGTCTTGCATATATGAATAAGCTAGCAAGTGTCATTTGTAATTTTTGCATAATGCCCTGTTGACCGCTTTGTTCTCCAGTTTGTTCAGTTTGCATATATGAATCAGATTTCACCTTTGCAATTATGCACTAATTTACCTTAAAAAGGAGATAGCGAGAGCTGAACCAAACTGTGTAGCCGAGGCCGACCACTTCCATCAATTCTGTGAACTGTATCAATGGATCATGTGCATTAATCCAATTTATTTACTAAGTTATAATTGGTATACAAGGGAGCATGATATTTAACAAGGTTAGAAGTAGACACCAGAGGAATAGTCACTGCCTCGTTTACCATGTCAATAGAGTCACTGCCAAGTAGATACCAAAGGAATAGAGTCACTGCCTCTAATCTCACCATTTGAGAAAATTTGAGAAAATTTTATGAGTCACTGCCTCGTTTACAATGGAGGCTAATTTGAGAAAAAATTTCTTGTTGTTGAGTCAAAATTATATATAGTCGTTTGTTGCTTTCCTATATAGCTGCATTTCACATTTGGTTTATGAAAATTCTGAAAAATCTGAAAAGGTCAATAGGTCAAGGTGGGAAAAGCTCCATTAATTGGGCATCGAAAAAGTGGCAAGGTGTGTAACTTATTGATTTTACTTGTACACTCTATTTTAATTTCATATTTGATTTTTTCAAATTCCTGTACAACACTAATATTTGAATAGTGATCTATTTAACATAATATGTAACTTATTGATTTTACTTAAATGAAACATTTCAAAGCCCTGAGCAAGAATGTGGCAAGGTGTGTGGATTTTACGTCATGAAACACATGCAAGACCTAGTCACTACGCAATTGATGTTTTTCCTAATGTATGTATTTTATAATTGAACTTGATTCATTTTTCATATAACTTGGATAAAATTAACTTCTCAATTTGTATTCATGCAGTGTGATTTACTGACAGAAAAATATACGTCGACACAACTTTATGCAATAACACGACAATGGTGTACATTTTTCTTGGACAACTTCTAAACTAGGTATAAGAAATGCAATGTTGTTAAGTTCAGATGTATATTTTGTTAATGTGTTATGTAAATTTTGTTATAATGGTTTTTTGTGAATATGTTATGTTGTTTATATTGTGTTGTCTTTTGTTTATGTTGTTCAAATTATTTGTATGACATTCTATTTAATGTCAATGAATGTCGAATAGTAATATGCTAGCAAAAATATGGAGGCTAGCCCCGATACAAATAGAATCACGCCAAAATTTTATGTCAACACCGACGGTTATAAAACCAACAATGACTGTTTTTAGGATTAACACTGTCTGTTTTTAGGACTAACTACGACTGTTTTGAAGACCTATACTGACTGTTTTATTTAAAAAAATAGTCAGTGTTGGTATCCAACATCGATTGTTTTTTTAATAAACCAGTCAGATTGGTAACCAACACCGACTGTTTTTTCAATAAAACAGTTAGTGTTGGTAACCAACACCGACTGTTTTTTCAATAAAACAGTTGATGTTGGGCACCTACGTACACCGACTGTTTTTTCAATAAAATAGTCGGTGTTGGGCACCTACACTGATTGTTTTTTAAAGAAAAGAGTCAGTGTTGGGCACCTACACTGACTGTTTTTTAAAGAAAAGAGTCGGTGTTAGATACCTACACTGACTGTTTTTTACATAAAATCGTCAGTGTTGGGTACCTACACTGACTGTTTTTTAACAGTCAGTGTTGGGTATCTACACTGACTGTTAATGATATACCTATACTTACGGTGCCATTACTGACGCCTCAATAACAGTCAGTATAGGAGTATTTTAATAGTCGGTAAAAGGATTTTTTGTACTAGTGTTTCTAGAACTCCTATAGCAAATTAGTAATTTGAGCAATTAAATCTTTTGATTGCAACTTTCTTACCGTTTTCTAGAAATCCTATAGAAAATTAGTAATATGTGAGCAATTAACCCAATAGTCAAATGAATGTAACAAATGAATAATTAATTGCGGTAAAGAATAATTTTAGTATTTTAAAACTAAAAACTGCAAATAAAATAGAAAGCTGTTCTATTTGATAATTAGTTTGCAAGTGGTGAGCATTTTTATTTCTACAACTGTTAAAAGGTTGTCGTATTAAGTTTTTTTTTTTTTTTTTAAAAAGGCATACGCCTGTTCCATTTAACATGAAACCATAATTACAGAACCATTGTTCACCAAAGTAAGGGCCACCTTTGGCCAGTTAGCACTATTATAAGTTGTGCAAAATATCAACAAAACAACATAAGATGCATAACAACCAACCAAAGTAAGGGCCACCTTTAGTAATAGCCTCTTTAGTATCTATATTAAATTGTGCTTGGAGATTAAATTTTATATTTTTTTAAAACTTTTTACTATTTATTAAGTATTTTACAGAACTGCTGTTTTTCAGTGGTCCAGAATTGTCTAAAAACAGTTTTTTTTTGTAAAATACTTAATAAATAGTAAAAAATTCAAAAAAATGTCAATTTGATATCCAAGCACATTCTAATATAGAGATCATGTTGAACAGTTTGGATAGATTGTTTGGACTTTTAAAATTGCATAACCGAATTATTGTAAGATGTTGTAACTTACAAATGTTGTAAGTGGATCCCTCCTCTTTCAAAAATTTAAATTACCTCGATATATGCCAACTACCACATCTGTGCTAATAGAGATCCATGAGATGCATAAAAACATATCATCACATAATAGCAAGGAAAGGACTCGTTGGTCAATTCAAGATGATTTTATGATTTGCAATTTATATAAAAGCATTGACACAATTTTATGATTTTCAATTTATAATTTTGAAACTTTTCATTATATTTTTCTCCATGTTAAAATTATCGTCATTTTTATCATGAACTACAGTATATGCTATACGAAATTAGAAATTACTAATAAGAGTTTCTAACAACATATTTTCTTGATTAGGGGGTACCAATTTTGGACGATCGCTAATGCGAATGGAATTAAGTTTCATCAAAAACAACATAATACCAACCAGGAAATTACAACTTCTATGCATGAAACCTAGGATTTAATTTGTTGGTGATTTCATGCATAATGTAACAATATCCATCTCAGCTGGTAAAAATTTACATTTCTCATTTGCTTATTATTTCAACGCTATAGACACCATACCAAAGTAGTAAATAAATGTTCAGAACATGCCAAAGGAAGCTGACAACAATTATAGTTATTCTAAAAATAAAGTTAAATATTTGGGATATATACCAAATTATATTAGCTACGTACTCTGTATGTATATGTGCTAACATAACTTGGATATCTATCATAATTCGCAAAATTGAAACCGAAATTGGTCACTTGAGCGTTGAATTCGAATTAGGAAAATTGAATCGAAAACTCGGATTTTTTTTTTATTTTTACAGAAGCTTGTTTTGTACAAAAATAAAAGAAAAATGTTTTAAAAAATATCATGTCAAATAATTATGCTAGTATATTTTTGGTAATTTAAATCCTTTTTATCCTTTGTTATTAAAAAATTCTGAAAATAAAGAAAGATAAATAATCACTGCGTCAGACGAACCTGTCCCAAGGCTTGCTTGACCAATTAAATCTTTTTTTCTCCTTCAACCAACAATTTAAAACGAAATAAATATAAATAATAATACAGGCCCAATAAATACGGCCCATTAACTTTGATTCTTTTCTTCCACCCCCTCTTCTTTTCGTTATTTTTAGTTTTTCACGCGAGCGCGACTGTTCGAGTCTGTTACTCAAAATGTCAAACCATAAATCACAGATCCAACAAAAAAAAAAGAAAAAAAAGAATGGGCAGACAAACGGTCCGAATCGGACAAAAACTCGATAGAATCGGTCTGGTTCAACCGATTCCACCGATTTTCAGCTCATAAATCGCCATCCGTGTAACCATAAATCACAATGTTATACAAGATTACAAAGAATTAACTACTCAAATTTGTCAACAGATATTTTAAAGCCGAATTTACGTGTCTTTCCCTTTTCCTTGTATCACTGTGTGGAGACTTGGGATTTGGTTGTACGAAGTGTGTGTACACAGATTATGGCATAAGGCAAGAAAGAATATAAAACCTTGGAGTTGCTCAAGTACAGGTTTTTATTTTACATTATGAATTTTGTACTCGGTTTCTTAAAAAAAACTGTTATATTTATTTGCACAATATCATTCATTTGTACTTTGTACTTGTCTGCTTGAATTAGTAGTATAAGCATATATAGTAGGAAACACCACATCCCCTAGATTAATAAATTAGTAATACAACTCAGCATTTGATAGCCTGGGTGTGGGTATAGCAACCAAAGGGACAGCCATCTTTGTCACAATCCCAAATTTGTCTGACATATCGATCTCCTTGCCTTCTGGGAGCTTCCAATCAAATGAATGCACCATTGTGGCTACCAAATGGCCTACCATTCTATCAGCCATGGCAATACCTGCACAACTTCTCCTTCCTGATCCAAACGGTAAGTAGTCAAATTCTTTGCCACTAAAATCCCTCTTAAATTCCTCTTGTAAAAATCTCTCTGGTTTGAACTCCAATGGATCTGTCCATTGTGATGGATCCCTTTGAATTGCCCATACATTCACAAAAACTTTGGTACCTTCTGGTATGAGGTAGCCATCAATTGTACAAGGGGAGCTGGGACTGCGTGGAACGAGGAGCGGAAGTATCGGGCGGAGGCGAAGAGTTTCTTTAATGACACAAGAGAGGAATGGGAGTTGTGGTAAGTGGGATTCTTTCACCAATTTGTCTTTTCCCACGACTTGGTCAAGTTCTTCTTGTAAATTTTGGAGTATGTTGGGCTTTTTTATAATCTCAGCCATGGTCCATTCAACAGTGGTTGATGTGGTATCTGTTCCTCCTATAACCATGTCCTGTTACACAAGGTTGTTATTTCTGAGAATGTTGTGGTATGGAGATAACTGTTTTGCAGTTTGTGCTAACATAGAATCTTCCTAGAACTTCTTTAAAATAAAGTTCTTTAGGACTTCAAACTTATTTGCAATTCCATACTTACTCTCTTATATTTCTGATGTTGTATTGATTTATGGTATTATCCTAAAGGGGAGTAATATGGCAAACTCTTTTCTGACCATAAAAAGAAATAGAAAAGCAAAGTACTAATGAAGCTACCTTGCTAATTCCATTTTGGACCTCCAAGAAGGAATGGAAAATGTTGTATAAGATTAGTAACAGTACATACCATGAGCAAGGCCTTTACATGGGTCATAGTGAAGGGGTTTTTGCTATCTCCCATTTCTCTCTCCATCTTTAGCATGACCCCCAGGAGGTCATCGGCTCTTTCCCCTTCGCCGCTACATTTCTTCTCTATCATTCTCTCAAAAATTTCATCTAATCTCCCCCTTAACACTTCTGTCTTGCTCTGAATCCCTTGCAAATCAAATTGAGCCAAGGCAGGGAAGAAGTCTGACACATTGGGCTTGCCAAACAAGCCAACCATGTCACCTACTACCTTTTTGAAATCCTTGCCAATAAATTCTCTCTCCTTGTCCACTTCAAGTGTGCGGCCCCACATCGTGCTTGTCACTATATTCATCACAGTTAGAAACATTTCTGCACCGATGTCGACCGGGCTGCCGCACCTTTCACTAATGCGGCGTATGGCGGACCAAACCTCCTGCTCCCGGAGGTCTGAGACTCTGTCAAGACTAGAGGGAGACAACACCTGTCATGCCCATTATGTTGGTTGTTAGTCTGTGCCAAGTGGTTGGTGTATGTTGGTTCGGTAGCTAAGGATTGACATTTGACACATTGGTTTTAACTAGCCCTTTCATACCACTCAGACTGTATCTAGCATAGGGTTATTTGTGTTTTATTTTTGGTGAAATGGATGAACTGAAACATGGCTTAACTGAGGCTGGAACATTAAGTTCTCATTGAAATGATTCAAGAGCTCATTACATTTAAGCCAACTAAGCTTGGTGAATATGCCTGTGAACTGCACAACACAAGCTGCTGCAGTTTCAAATTCCATCTGTTGTGGTTCTGTTTCTTTTTGACAAGTCTAAACCAAAGTTTAGTATTGTCCAAGAAAATGGTAAGAAAAGTGGTGTTGTGGTTCTGTTTCTGTTTTACAAGTCTAATCCAAAGTTTAGTATTGTCCAAGAAAATGGTCAGGATGGATTGAGAATCATACTGACCGGCCAGTTCTGTACTACTCATGAGGGTTCTTGGTTTTATTTATTGTGTACTTTTTTTTTTCTTAGTTTTGTCTCCATTTGTTGAAACTTTTAATTCTAATGATACCTCGTGCACACAGACCCGACGGAGCATACGCCAGGTAGGTCCATTAGGAGACCAGGCTATATCATTGCCACCATAGAAAGCAACGAAGGCGGATGCGGAGACGTCTCGATTTGCGAATGTGTCGTCATGTTCTCGCAAGATGGCACGAGCCAGGGATGGGGAAGAAATAACAACCGTCAGCTTAGAGCCAAGTCGTAGGGAGAATATGGGGCCATACTTTTTGGACAGATCCGCAAAGTATGTGTGTAGTGATGGATCGAGAAATGGAAGACTTCCAAGGAGAGGGAGCCCTGTGGGGCCTGGTGGCAGTGGAGGTATTCTTCTCCTGCGAAGTAGGAGAAGGGTTGTGTAGAGGAAGAACGTTGTAAGGAGGAATGTGTAGAGGAAAGTAGCGGGTTCCATCATTGGAAGAGGGAGGTGAGTGTGTGAAATCTGTAGGAGATGGATATGCTTTTATCAGGGCTTCATGTGGTGGTGATTAACTGGTGATTTGGATTCATATCCACTTTCTGATGGCTCCATGTACGGTAATGGAGTACGGGCTTTGAGATAGTCATATTTCTTAAACTATATATATATATAAAATATATGAGGGATGCTTCTATGGACATAAGGACCTATTTGTAAAATGAACATATTTTCATTTTCAAAGTTCAAACAGTCGATCCAACCGTTCAACATTATCTCCATATTAAAATGTACTTGGAGGTCAAATTTTATATTTTTTGGAATTTTTTTACTATTTATTAAGTATTTTACAAAACTAGTCAAATTCAGACCATTGAATTTTGTACTCATCTTAATAAATAGTAAAAAAATTCAAAAAAATGTAAAATTTGATCTCCAAGTACATTTTAATATGGAGATAATGTTGAACGGTCGGATCGACTGTTTGAACTTTGAAAATGAAAATATGCTTATTTTACAAATAGGTCCTTATGTCCATAGAAGAATTTGCCAAAATATATATAAAGTACGGGCATTAAATTTTAAAATATTCTCACAAAATATTTATTTTCTCAATTATGTTAGTTTGACTAATTTTTCACCCAGACCAAAATGAGGATTTGTACAACTGATACAATCTCAAAATTAACCTGTTTGTAAGTTCCAAAATGATTGTACTTCAAAAAAAAGAAAAATACTGTAGATATTTTATACCCCCTTCAAAACAAGTCATACTCTTTTTGATTTGTTTATGGTCACAAATATTATATACTGGAACTATGTAGAATTTTGAGAAGACTGTAGACGGTAATATTATAATTTTTATTGAAGCTGGACAAAGATGATGTCCTACTTAAAGAGGGGGGGCATGGATGGTCATTTTCAGTAAATCTGTTATTCTGTTTATATTTTTGTTTTTCTTTTTAGTTTGCTGACTACAAGCTAATGACAAGTGGATCCCATTTTCAGGAACCAGTTGACCGCATGGAAGACCTTCAAAATATGTTCAGCTATATGGTACAGAGTTTTGCAACAACTTTTGAGCCCACATCTTGTGCTTTTGACCGTACCGGTAAATCGAAACGTCCCAAACGATTTGGAAACAATGCTGAGGCAGCAGCTCAAATGGGCATGCATGGTTTCCACTGGTAGAAAGTAGGGGTGTTGCCAGATGTTTAACATTTAGAAAAATTAGCGTTATTATTATTATTGCATGTCAATTGATACGAGGAGGGTTCAAATGTCTTCATTTTTTGTGTCTCCATCGTGTTTTCAATTTTAAGAACTTAATAAATTAAAATTTAAAACTTAAAAGTTAAAATAAAATTGGTGGATATGATCTACATCATTTTTCTATGTATGTGTAAAAAATTATAACATTTCAATTTTGTTTTGGATGTCATCAAGAACTTGTAAAAACCATACTAATGTAGATAATTTTTAAACGTTGAGTTTTCAACTTATTGATTCATATAAAAACAAAATTGAAATGTTATAATTTTTTACACGTGCATAGATAAAATGATTGTTGATCATATCTAAAGGTTTAATTTTGACTTTTAAGTTTTCAATTTTGAGTTATTAAAGTTTTAAAAAATGAAGGCATAGTGAAGGTACAAAAAATGAAGACATTTGAACCCTTCTCAATTGATACTGTTTTGATAAAAACTTTGTCAGGGCAGGAGTAGCTAGTATTTGGAATATTGTTTTTACTGATTTTGATATCAAACACTCAAAATTTAATTTTCTTAAATGCTACATTTATAAAAAATCAAGGTTCGCTACTTCCCACCTGTTATTTTCTAGCAGTCAGATACGCATAATTAATTTATAACACATTTTTGTAGCATCGGATTGGATTTAGCAATCATACTTTTATTCGAGTCTGGATCCTCTGTAACTCAAATTTAGAATTTAGATCCGAAGCGTTTGGATTCCACATGGCAAGATAAAAATCACAATCGACTAAAAGGTAATAAGATATATTGGATAACTTTTTCAATGTTATTCATTAAAGGCATCTATGCAACATCCAAAACATGGTATATAAAGATCTTTACAATACTGCATAATACATAGAGCAAATTAATTTATAGAACTAATAATGAGAAGGGGTAAACCAATAAATTTTAGTAGCAAAAGCTGTAGCCTCTCCCAAGGAGCGCACCTCAAAGCATCTGTTCTCTCTCATGTCAAACCCAAGTAGTACATACTCATATGGACTCCCCAAAAACATGGGATTTTTCTTGAAATTAGTGATGAAATAGATGCAGTTACCCCTATATCCATGATCATAATCACTAGCCATCAAGCTAAAAGCATTACAATCATCCAAAAACAACATCATATCACCAATTCCACTCAGCTTGGTCCAGCGGGGTTGCTTTTGCTTATCATCAGAGTAATTCTCAAGGAGATAAACCACAAATCGGTGATCTACATATGGTACATCATCTTCATCTTCAACTTGAGGGGGAACATCATCTTCATGTTGAGGGGGGAAATCATAGTGTACAACTAACAACACACCATCCCTTGCTGAAACCAACCAACAACCATTCACAGATTCCTCAGGACATGAAATTGTTGATACTACATCTCGAGTGGTGTCATCAAGAACAACAACATGTGGTTGTGTTGTTAAAATAGTATCTCCATAGTGATACAAGAAAATCCTTTCCATGTGATGTGCATAGTATCTCATATATGGGACATGCATTATGAAATGTGACAGTGGGTCCGATTTCAAATTAAAAAATTCAGATATATTTCCAACGGGTGGAAAATGGACAACTTCACTACCACTCACGTTGCAACCTAGCCGGTTAAACATAAGCGAAAAGATAGTAATATAATCATTAACATGGTCTTCTTGATCTAATAAAGAGATATTAAAATGCTCATTATGGTCATCCAATAAACTTTTTTGATCGAGCATAAACTTATTAGTCGTCCCTCGTCGTCGACTAATCCTGGTGGAAATAAGTTCAAAAGGAATGGAGAAAATTTTGGTAGAGGGAAGGGCAAGGAAACTGATGTGAGGGTCCCTATATATTTCGAGCATCATAAGCCAAGGAAACTGAGGAGGGTTATCTGACAAGTTAGTGGCCAACCGCCACTGCTTGCACACAGCCCGGAAGCGGATAAAATCAATGATGTCGTCTAACTTGTGAGCAATATGGGGTAGCAAATTCAGACTTAGCTCGGCCCAGTCACTACTGCACTTGTCGTTAGCCATACAGCCCGGCTTATGTGGAGTGATGGTTAATACACCTGTTACCAAATGCAAGTTAAAGTACGGTTTATAAAGGAGTTTTGCTCCTCTTCAGTCAATGATATATAGAAAGATAACTTAAATTGCACAATTTTATAAACTCTTCTCAATACAGCCTCTTATTATGTTAATATCATCTATGTGATAGTGCTACTACAAGATAGAGGCAAGTTGAGATCAATTGCATAATTACCACTTCAATTTTTGCTGATTTCCCAATTCTGACGATCCCATGAAAAAAATGTAAATTAGCACTTGTAATTGAAGAAAACTACGAAATCGTTGCAACAATTAGGGTTTCTAAATGAAAAAGAATTATTAAACTAGTTTAGTTGCAAAATCGTACCCTGTGCGAGATCAAGAGACCCTGTTCCTGTTCGACGAGATCGATCGAGAGACCCTGTGCGACGAGATGAAGAGAGAGCGGCGGAAAGAGATCAACGTGATTCAGGAGGGTCGGAGGAGAGGGTTTTTTTTTTTTTTTTTTTTTTTTTTTTCTTTTTATTCGGGATAGAGATCTAGATCGGGAAGAAGACTAGAGGTCGGCCTCTTCTTGAATCACTATTTACTCAATTCCATTGTAAAATTTCTTTATTGCACCTCATAATTCCCTTATTTTGAGTAGAACTAGGGTGTTCTAAGTTCACCAAACTCCTTTGTGAACTCAACTCTAAAATCTATTCGATTGACTTTAAACAACGAATTTAAAGGGTTGAAATTCTGCGTCTAAATGTGAAAATTTTGAAATTTGAAATTAATTTTGTATAGAGTCAAGTGGTCAAAAAGTATCTAAAAAATAAATGCATTAAAATTAATTTATAAATCTTCTAATTTTGATCACTTGACTTTATATTAAATTAATTTGAAAGTTTAAAATTTTCACATGTAGACGTATCACTTGTAAGTAGAAGAATTTCAACAGTTTGAATTCATCGTTTGAAATAAATCCAATAGATTTTAGAGTTGAGTTCACAAAGAGACTTAGTAAACTTAGGAACACCCTAGTTCTACTCCCCTTATTTTTTTAATTTAGAAGAAGTAGAGAATGAAAAAACAGTGTAGGATGTGAGAGCCAAAATTTTTATTCATATCCAAATTAAAAAAAAAGTACACAAATACTCTCAATTTTTTATTTTAAATAGCCCTACCGCTGAGTTAAAAAAAATTGAAGGCATTTGTGTAATTCAGCGGTTGTCTTGCTACAATGTTTTTTTTTTAATTTAAGAATAAACATGTAACAAAGAATTTCCAATTGAGATATTCATTGCATCAATGCGGGTTTTAACATGTAACAAAAAGTTTCCAATTTCCAATTTCCAATTGTGAACCTTTTCCGCGTGAAAGAGAATATGTGGTGAATTGCACATCTTTAGAATAATAGACAAAGTATAAGAGTTGGGTACAACCCCTGATGGCTGATGCACGCATCTCAACCAATGTAGAAAGAAATGCCTCTAGGGTTTGACCATGGTTAACAAATGCTGATATTAGAGTAGTCCAAGCCTCGAGTAGAATTCATACAGAGCGCTCGAAACAACCAAATTCAATGCAAACCCGTGTTTCCAAACAAACCCATGTAATTGTGAGCCCAATTCCAATAGCGAATCTGGTACAAAATTAGGACAACCCCGCAAAACAGTGGAGCATGTGAATTCATTAGGAATTATACAAATGTCAGTTAGAATCATCTCTTAAAAAACTTGCAATGCAACATTGTATTGCCTGTGTTGAGCATGGAATGATATCATAGTAGCCCATGATGTGATGTGATGTTCTTCTGAGACATTTCATCGAACAGTTTATGTGCATGCCAAAGGTCCACAGTTTTTGAATAAAGAGACGTGAGAAGGTTGCCGATGTAAAGGTGAGAAGGGACAAATCCCAATTTGAGAAACGCAGCATGTGTACAAGTTCCTTGGAAGAACGATCTAGAGTTGGAATAAGAGATGAGAGAGAGACACACTTCTAGCATTGACAAAAATGTCTGAGGGTATTTAATCCGCTCAAATTACAAAAAAAGGAGGCAGAATCTTAGGATTATTGTGGAGTAATTGTGTAATTATAAAGCTACTTCTAGCATTGTAATTTTTTTTTTTTATATTCAAAGTCCGTAGGCAACTTACAACTCAATCTCCCCATACAACATAATTCCTATTTGATATAATAAAATCTATTACAAGGATCCGATTGACCAAAACAGAAAAAGGAATACCCCGTGCAATTCCAACTATTTTCCCTCCATTTCTTAGTGTAATATCATTTTTTTTATTCTAGCATTGTGATTAGGTTCGGAGTGCCAGACCGATAGAAATTTGTAATTAAACTTTTTTTTAATACAAATGTTGTATATTATAATATTACACAAGCCGTTAACAGATCTACACGAGCATGCATTGGGACTTTTTTATTTTTAAAAGACACTTTATATTTTAATTTTTAAAATGTAATGTAATTTTTAATTTTGGAACATATTTTTTTTTTAAAATTGCTTACAAACTATTTTTATTGGCGTTATTTTATATTAATAATTTCTGCTTTTAGTTTGAACAAGTATCATATCTTTTGAGACCGCTTTTGTATGCTGGTTAACATGTTCTAGTTCAGAACCTACACTATTTTAATTTCTTATCAATATACAAAATAGAGACTTGAGTAATGAGCTACAAGAATCTGAACAATAAATTTTTATCAAAATACAAGAATCTGACAAATTTGTTAGTGAAAAACTAAAAGCGTACTTTATTTTTTTATTTTTTGGTTGCAACTCTTTGCACACATGAGACATGAGTACTGAGCAACACACAAATTAAGTAAACAATAAATTTGGTGTTGTTATGTGTGACAATAAATGTTGATTAGAATGGATCCTTAGTTGTTATACAAATGGAAACACCATGAATTAATGGAAATTGTTGCATGATAAGGACCTTCAAGTAGGAATATAAAATAACAACAACAACCAACTAATTAAACTGATTAATGTTGTCTTAGAATAAGTTCCAAGTTATTCAACATTAATTGCAAAATAACATAAGAAGAGAGATCATATAATGTGAAACAAATTCATAGAATTGGAGAACAAATATAATATATAAATAAAAATATTAGAGGATAATCAAAGTCGATAAATTTTTATATGTTTTTTTTAATGACGATGTCCTTGTTTACCGACACCAGATCATAGCTTCATTGCCAGGTCTGGTGTCCCATGACAAAGGAGTTCTTTGCCGAGTACCTCAAGAAAAAAAATTTCAAGAAAAAACAGGTAGATATGTACTCATCTTGATTTGATTGAAAGATTTGTCCGTCCCAAGCCCCTCAATTGTTGCTTTTGTCTAATTTATGTTGACTTGAGGAATTGTGCAGACTTACTTGAAATAAAGAGTTGATTTAATATTTTTGCTAAATTGAGGCTGATATGCACAGTTGAGGGTTCAGTTCATCAGTTGGATTCATTTGTGGCTTAATTAATTGTACAGTTGGGGGAACCAATGCAATCAAGTGAGGTCTAATATTTTTCCTTTATACTTTACCTTTTTACATTATAATATCCTTACACATGAATTGAATTAATACTGCACATGCACTTTATGTAATGAACTCCTCCAAGTTTAGGGCTTGAGAGCACCGTAACATGATTCGCGAGTTATTCGCGAATAATTCGAATTTTAGTATGAGCCGATTGAAACGACGTATAATTCGGTTAAACGAATTTTTTCCGAATAATTCACGAATTTTACGAATTTTACGAATTATTCACGTTTTTTTGCGTTTTGTTCGGAGAAATGCTTTGCCTTTCTCGCATAGTCGCACGTCATTTCTGCATTTATTAATCCACGTGAACGTTCAGAAACAAAATGTTGTTTGACATATGTTGATTCTCCCACATGTCAGAGAGAAACTTGGTGCTGGAATACTGGGGAGTGGGGACAGATGCAGATAGACAATTTTCTCATTTGAAACTTTATATGTTGTCAGAGGAGGTCTCTATTCTGATCAATACACCACTTTTTAACTATATTACCACATTGATAATTTTCTATGGCGAATACAAACATCGTCTCATATTGTAAATCATTGGTAATGAATTAAATATGCATTGACTGTCTCGTATTGTAATTCTGAATTATTCCTGAATTATATCTGAATTATTTCCGAATCACGAATTTTTGACCCTACCGAACCAAACCCGAATCATTCATTTGTTACTATGCTTGAGAGTTCTTGACCCGCTTCCACGAACAGCAACGTGGTGACAAAATTGTTGTGTTTGCAGATCGATAATATCTTTGCACTTACTACTTATGTCATTAAACTTAGGAAACCTATGATCTTTGGTGACAAAATTAAAGTTGAGAATTATATTGAAATTATGTAGGTGGATATTTTATTGAAATTGCGTTGGCCTTTCACTTCACGGTGCCTCCTGCTTATTGAAACAATATGACTGTATTTTTTTTCTCTGTAGTGATTATGGTTTTTTAGTGTGCAAATTAAAATTAAGCACTTAAAAACTATGCAACATGCTTATTAATTAATTAATGCAATTAGAGTAGGGTGAAAACGGTATGGATAATATCAGATCTGTATTCAATTCATATTCGAAAATTAGATGTGGATATATATCCGATATCCGATATCCGAATATCCGTGTGGATATGAATACTGATATGCTTTTACGTTTCAATTATCCGTATCCGAATAATAAATATATATATCATATATTTTAATATATATTATGAAAAAAATATTGTTATTCACTATTAAAATTAGATAAATATTATAAACTTAAATATCTGACCCGCTCCGTATCGGTATCTAGCTAATATCCGATCCGTATCCGTATTCAAAAATTAAAAAGAATATGGATCATATGATTTTACCACTATCCGCTCCGTTTTCACTTTAGAGCCATTTTATCATGACAAGTGTAAACTACATGCTCAAATCGAAAAATTAAAGCCCACCATATCCCAAATTTAAAACTACCTGTTTCCTCCCTTTTATACAATGATGCTCCAAGTTACCCTAATTATATCTCATCCCCTTCTCTCATCAAGACATGCATTTTCTCACTCAAATCACGTCCTACCCGCATCATCATACAAATTCGCTAACAGCCTGTGTAAACCCGGATCCGAAGGCCATCCAACTCAATTCCCTTTCTTGCCACATATTCACCATACCAGTTCCTATGCAACCTGCACCAACCCAACAGAGAACAACAAATGGACAGGTCCATTTCATACGGTTTTGGTTTAGTTCATGTATATGATATATCTGACACAAGGCATTAGCAGCATCCGACATTTTTATTAATATCCAAAGTTTAATACAAATTATTATTTATGCTCAGATTCTGATCTAATATCGAAAAATACCCAAGCCGGCCAGAAAATAGCCGGCTTACTCCCCCTCTAATTTCTAGCCGGCTTAGTATATATATATTTTTTTTACCGAAAATAATCCATAGAAAGCCTCTTTTCTTCTATCTCCTCCACACAATTCACTCAACTCACAAAAGAAAAAGGGAGAAGGGACAGAGAGAAATATAAGGCGATCATTGAGGCGAAAAAGCCAATATTTGAAGGGGCCAAAAGGATGAACAATAGCAATCGAGGTAGGTCGGCCAATCATGGCCTAGCGAGAGGAGGGCCAATTAGTGATCGAGGTAAAAAGGAGGAAAAAAAGTACAAGTACCAAGTATGTCGTGATTTTCTTAATTGTGAGACATGTAAGATGGAGGAATGGAGTAGACGGCATGGTCGGTATAAAATTTCAGACGATGACTCTGTGGAAAACCCCTACGGCTTTGGTTTGAAAAAGAAGAAGGTTGATCCAGAGCCTCCAGCATCGGACGATAAGTTTGTTCCGTGTACTGGTAAGGCTACCACTTCGTCTGTTGTGACTGATCCAGAACCAGCAAATTCCGATGATGATTTTGTTCCATGCACTTTCAAGGCTCGTTGTAAGAAGTAGACTTATTTAGAATTCATGTTGTATTAGTAGGGTTAAAATTTGAATGCATTTGAGTTTGGTTCTAAGAATTAGTATTTATTGTAATTGGATGAATTAGGTTGTAATTTCTTTGAGTATTAATTAATTTCATTACTTCTTATTTAGTAGTTTCGTACAAAATAATAAAGTACACACAAATTGAAAATATAGTCCACAGAATTTTTACAACATGCATATAAATCACCTATTACTACCACGTCTAAAATTTAATCCCCGAAATATACCACTTGCGAAAGATGACCTACGAGATGGTCTACCAGATGGCTCTGGTGACTCACTAGATGGCCCGGCTTGGGTTCCAGATGGCGCTGCTTGGCTTGTAGATGGCGCTGCTTCACTTGTAGATGCCCTTGTTGTACGTCTAGTAGTGGACCTCCTCGGTTGGATCCCAGATGGCTCCCATTGCACCCCAACCGCCTCTCCTCCTATGGCAACTGCCTCTTCCATTGTTTCGGCATACATAGCAGTTGTATCTAAAGGGCTTGTAGTTGTGCTACACCGTGACCCTCCGGACCCACTTCCCGACGCCATTACTCGCTCATTTTCTGCCGCATTTGCTGCGTTTCTTGCATCTGCATTTGCATGTGTTACTTAGTAAGTTGTTATAAATTGAAAAGAAAAATAATTTTGGATGAATGTTACATACCTCTTCGTTGCCTATCGGAAGTGGAATGGCGAGGCTGATGCTCCATTCGTCTACCTTCCATTTCATCCATCGTCATTACACGACGGATGTGTTTCCGCCTCCCCCTTCCTAATCCAAGCACTACTCGGAAGGATTCTGTCTCCAGTATTAGCAGGCTAGTCTCCCATATTGCCAATTGGATTGAACACATGGTTCGAAGTACTTTCAAGATAGTTCACAGTATACCAGTCTGCAACAAATTGGTCCTCCTGCCAGTTTCGGTCACGGCAAACAGCTAAGACATGAGCGCACGTAATAGAAGTTAATTGGATACCTCTGCAAGTACATTCCATTTGTCTGTCGGGACCGTGTGTCACAATATACATGAACTCCCTGTGAGTGGGTTCCATGTTGCCCATGTCGCTACGGGTGCAAGGAACGTACTCATTTGGGGATGAAACTTGGTACTGACCTTGGCCGTGCGTGTAACACACCAACCGCATTTTTGCAGCTTTCACCCAACGTTCTCTGATCTTCTGTAAAACCCGGTCAGAAAGAACCTGCCTCTTGTCTTTTAATTCCATTGCTCGCTGTCACCGCTGAACAAACCATCTATTGCACGCGTAGAACGTATCCTCCACTATGGCACAAACAGGCAATCTACGACTCGTTCGGAAGACATTGTTGAGCGACTCGGAGTCGTTTGTTGTCATGATACCAAACCAGTATCCTCCATCACAGGTTTGGAAAATCTTCTCATAATTGGACGGCTCCATCACATCATTAGGACGTACTTTGCCCACCCTCTTCAAATATGCATTACACTTTGGATTTAGCTGCACAAAAACAAAGGGGTGTTATTTCATTTTCATAAAATTCTTATAAAATAATTAAACGAAATGTTATAAGTTAGACATACATGAGCAAACTCTTCGAACATCTCTTTCAACCTTCTCTGTTTCTTCCTCCTTGCTCCTTCCCTGAACCTTCATCCGTACCACTTGTCTCCTCCACAGTTCTGGACCAGGTTGTCAACAACATGCTGCATATAATACCTGTGCACAAAAAGCTCGGGAGGCCATCCATATTCAGCTCTCAGTGCAGCTTTGATCCCCTTGTGCTGGTCCGATATAACACATACAAATTTACTACATCCGAGCACTTCATTCCTCAACCACTGCAAGAAAAAATCCCAATTCTCAGTATCCTCCTACCGCACAATTGCAAATGCAATAGGCAACAATTGGTTCTCGGCATCGTAGCCGCAAGCTATCAAAAGCCTCCCCTCATATCGCCTAGACAAGAAGCAAGGCATCTATGCTGATCACTGGTCTCAAGTACTGGAACGCTACAATGCATGGACCAAAAGCCTATGCTACGGCTCTGAACTGGGCAACACCTGGCATGATTTGTCCTGTTTCCTAATTCCGTACCGGGCTGGTCAGAAATTGGTGGGTCGAGCCGGGATTGTTGTTGCAAATTGCCATCAACAGTGATCTCAGCAAGCTATATGAAATCTCCCAACTCCCAAATTGTCGGGCTATTGCAAGCTCACAGGCCCTTCCCAGTCTGTTGTATTTAGGTGTCACAATGTTGTACATAGCCAAAACAATGTCTGCCACCGTCCGGATGCTCATACACGGGTCTGTTTTAATGCTGTTCTCAATGACATCGGCAATAAGTGATGCTGTCAGACATTTGTGGTCGTCCCTCGTGTGCTCAGTCCTACATGTGTGAGGCCTGTCTTGCTTAGTTATAACCCATGCGTCTGCACATCCCGTCGGCTTTGCCCGAAGCTCGTAACGGCAATTCGGGTCCTTGCACACCAGATGAATCCGATCCCTGTCGCTTCTCTTTGATCTGAACTCCTGATTTACTTTTATATGGTGCTCTCTGATCTTCTTCATTAGATCTTCTTTACTTTTAAAAAATTGGTTCGCAGTCAGCTCACCTTTGTACTCAATCCGTTGCCCATAATAACCAATATCTGCTTCTCTAAACTCAGAAACATCATTGAGGTCTGAGAAAGGGTGCCTATTAGTCCGGCCACTAAGCTGCCCGTTCTTAACAGTACGACCTATGTGCCCTTCAGCTGTTTTAACCGGCTCATCTTCACCGCAACCTTCCACGTGATCCGAATCCCCCCACATTTCTCCCTCAAATTCATCCCCACTCCTCAGATCGTCCTCCGATATTTCATTAATATCTTCAAAGTCCGGGCAAGTTGCATCGTCTACTGGTGCCGGTCTGGGGTAAGGTGATACTGGAGGTAACGGTAAAGGCGCCACATTTACTGATCTAGGTAGGATTGAAACTGAGTGTCTTGGTCTGCCTCGATGGTGTCTAGGTGGGGATGAAACTGAGTGTCTTCGTTGGGGTGCTGGTGGAGTGACGTAGTTGTAGGGTTCTGGGTCAGGTTCAATTAAAGGAAGCTCACGTCTGTATGTTTCTGGTTGTGGGGTATAATGTGGTGCCGCTGATCCAGAGCCCGAACTTCCAACCCCGGACTCTACCGGAATTCCTCTGGTAAAGATTTATATTAGAAAATTCCTTCGGACCTCAAATAACCGAACATGCCTCTCCACGTCACTCTCATATCGACAAGTTTCGTAACAATCCATTTCCCGTTGGAGGGATGACAAATCGGGTTGCCAATTCTAGGTCCCACCTTTCTGGGTTGTAACCGTGTGTGTGTGAACTATGGATTTCATGTCCAAAAGTGAGATGTCATCTAGAATCATCAATGAAGAGCTGCAACTTTGTTGTAATAAGCCCCGGGTGCATTAGTAAGCATCTTCCCACCATAGTGTAATGGAAATAAAGGCCATGGTAAACAATTGTCAGGTTACTAAATAGTGAACAATGTCAGGTTACTAATGATAAACAATTGTCAGGTACTACAATGGTAAACAATTGTCAGTTATAAAT
>JAJGRW010001345.1:0-137473 GCA_025461045.1 Carex parvula
GTACTGATATTTTTCCGCACTCAAGCTGCTTCATAATTTGCATCAAAGATTCCCATACTAATATCCTTGAATAATAATAAAGGAGTGAACATCGATCATAATTGTAACCACAACAATTATCTGATTCCAATGATCGGCTTGTTTGGAGATGGTCTACCAATGGGGTTTTCTCAGTTCATTCATTATACTCATGCTGGAGTATGGTGGAATACCTAATTTTGAATTTAAATCCATCTGGAATGCTAAAATGCCATTAAAAATTAGGATTTCTTATGGTTAGTCAAACAAAATAGGATTTTAATTAGATACAATTTCATTAAAAGGGGATGGCAAGGGGATCCAACATGTGTATTCTGTGCGATCTTGAGTCAATTGATCACCTTTTCTGTCCAGTTTCTAAAGAAATTTGGGAATGGATTGCACATTTTAATGGATTTGAATTTGATTGTATTCATATACAGGAATTGTGGTTTATTGATAGTTATATACCTATGAAAAATTCTAATATTGTTGAAATCATTAGAGGAGCTGTCTTATGGATATTGTGGTTAGATAGGAACATGATTATTTCTAAAGGGGGCATTCAAAGATCAGTTCAGAGCTTGGGAGCTCAGATTATTTCTATTGCTCAGTTTTGGTGTCTTAATCAAAATTATGATGCTTGTGGTAATTTAAAACTTATGCTTCCCTATGATACAAAGGACCTGTCAGGAACTTTACATATGCTTTCAATGGGGGGAAAGAACGGATACAGCCCCTATGCATGGTCAGGTGAAGAGGCATTGCTGGCACTTGAGATTGAAGAAGTTTATATTTGAGTTTTTGTAGGGTTTTTCTTTGATTATGTTACATGAACTTGTCAGTCGTTGTCTGTTTTTCTTATGTGCTTGGATGTTACTTCGCTAGGTTGTTGGTAGTCAAGGTATTTTTACTGAATACCTCTGCAGCTGTGTTATATCTGTTTTGTATAAGTGGTACAATATAGGTGGTACCAAATGCTTTCAAACTCTGTATTGGTTTTTCATGTTTAATGGAAATCGGTGGGTGTTTCCCACTGCTCTAAAAAAAAAATTTGTTACCACAAAACATGTATAGCATTAGTTAAATATTAAAGATATTGTAAAGCCAATAAAAAAATATTATCTTTGCATGCACTGATCTAGTGATTGAGCATATTTTTGCCAATATATTAAGATGGCGCAGTGCATCAGTATCCAACAACATGACCTGGATTTTAATATCAGACTTTGACATAATTAGAAAAGAAGTACTAGACAAAAAAACATTGTCAAATAAGAGTACATGTTATAAGAAACCATTCAAACAAACAAACAACACAAGTTCAAAACACAAAAGAATAGCATGGCAATAAACAAATAGTTGGTGTTATAAATAAAAAAAATCTGCTAAAAAGTAAACATTACACACCAGTGCAACTTTAACAGAGATACTTAAGCGAACCATTAATGGTCTCAGAACGAACAGATACAATCAATGTAGGCGAAAGCTTTTTGATAGAGCGAACGCCACTTCTAACCGCTCTCCTTATTGGTTGCTCCAGTTTGCAATATAAGTTGATATTCAGTCTTCTCAATTGGGGGCAACAACCTACAAGTCTCTCGACGAGCCTCATTTCAACTTCTGAGCCGGTGAATGAGTCCATCTCTATATGATTTAAGTGAAGATGGACTTCACCATCTAAGAGTTCCATAGTATCAATGCGAGTTACCTGTAAACATTAGAAACAATAAGTAATTCGTATGAAAAACGAAAAAAAAATAGACTGCTTATATATATAAACAAAATAATAAGTGAAATAATTACCAAGCAAGTTTTTGTATACAAGCTTTGTAGGTTTGGCGAGCACTTGATAATATGGAGCACCACATTTGCATGACACTCATTTGGCCAAAATTCTATTGATAAGCTCGTCAGGTTTTTGAATGTCGGAAGATTCACCTTCGAGAGAATGTTTGAAAGATGCTGTATGTGAACCAAAAAGAGCAAAACTTGTAAAAATATAAACTATTAAGACATGAACAACAAGTACAAACTCTAAAGTCATTGTTTCTAAAGACTAGACCATTACAAGCCAGGGGCCATATATTTAAATATTCTTAATGTAGGTGCAATGTCATGTACTTCCATCAACACATAAGAAATATATAGTAGTGTCATCTCATGCAAGGCAAACAAAAGCACCGTATAATCTGTAGATTTTCTCATCTGATATAATAAATGATTTTCGGTATCTTTATATTCCTTCACTAGTGGTGGTCGGCAGATGACATCACTGAACTTATTGGTAATAGCTAGTAACAAACTCTTTAAGAAATTAGAGATGATAAAACTTACCTCAGTGCACCATTCACCCAACAATATATTTTCGGCCATCTTCAAGAGGATATGGTCTTAAGCATCTTATTTGCGGTTTCCTTTGTTGGTTTCCTTCTATTAAATATACGGTAATTGTTCAACCACTGAAACTCATCCAGCCTCACATCCTTCAAGAAAGAAAAATGAACACCTTCGGACATTGTGAGATTTCTCCCTATGAAATCAAACTTTTCCAGGTTCATTGCAGCTACATGTACATGGATGTATTCACTGCTGCTATTGAAAATAAACACTCTAAGCTCAAGCAAATTTATTCTTAAATCCATATCATATAATGGATTTCCAGTACAGTTTTGGAATTCCAACTTATTCAGAGTGCTGCAACCATCTAGTAATCTCTGGGCATCTTTTGACTCCGCAAAGTTGGCATTTTCTAAGCATAGTTCCTTGAGGCTTGTTAGTTTTATTTCTGCTGGAATCTTGACCCGTGCATTGTGCAGCGCAAGCCTCAATATAACCAAGGAAGTGCAAGAAAAGAGTGAGACTGGTGGAACAACTGGACCAATATTGAGATCCAATTCAGTGATAGGATGGTTTTGATGCTAAGTAGTCCATCCACATCACTGCTGGCCAGTGAAATCCACCATGACGTTCTAGGTTATGACATTTTTTGTATGCGAGGACATCCCTTATGGAAGAAAATCACATCGTTAATAAACTCTAGGAATTTTTTTGTCGCTTCAGGTTTTCTCCGGGATAGTCAGAGGATGTGAATCTCCAGTTCATATTGGATCGCCAGAAACACTTCCATTGCTTAGACAGAACAGAAGAACGCACAACATCACGTGCAGTAAGCAGCGATATAATGTGTTCGATGACTTCACTTGGTAAATTGCTCGTGCTTGATTCACTCATTTCAGCTGTAAGATAAAAATAATATCAGTGACTGATATCAGTCTTACCTAGATCAATAGACGAAAGTAGGATGTACATTGTTTATTTTGTTATTGAATGACGCTTAATTTCTTGCAAGATGAAAAGTCATATGCATACGGAATCTGGTTAAACTGGTCAAGAGAACAAAAAAGTGTAATTTCCATTTGTAACAACAAGCTGTTAGGAGTCCAAAGAAAAAACAAATTATAAGATATACAACCAGGACAGAGTCATTATCCAGACATCGATTGCCTTTGAAAACACAAATGATTAGTATTTGATTGTAGATAGAATAAAAAAGAGGTTTGCCTAGAGGTTCTCTCTAATAAGATAATACATATATTGTGTTTATTTAGCAAATAACTACCAAAGTTTATACTACCACAATTTTAGACAATAAATTTGATTTGTTGACAGATTAACTTATTAAAATTACAAGTTGATATGCACTTTTTTTGTTCTTCTTTTTGCATACTTATGCATTTACTTAGCATAGGGTTGAACCATTCCAGGAAGATCATTTAGATAGCCAATTAACAATATGTTAGCAAGTTAAATGAATTTAACAAAGACACCTATAATACTTTCTATCATTTTTCCAAAACATTATTTACATCATATATAGTAATTGTCATGTTAAATACCGGTAGAACTCGATAAAGAGAGTTATTAAATTCAAAATAACTAAATGTTTGCAGTTCTTTCCAAGAAAGTATATCACTAATTATAAGTTCTAAAATAGGTCGAAAACATAATTGCGCAAACTTCTATTGCGGGAGTCGTTAGTAAGTTATCTTAAATATCTGACACAATGCCCGCTTTTTTTCAATAGATGTCAGTTGTAAAATAGGTTACAAAAAAAACCCATAATTGCGCAGACATATATTGCGGGAGTCGTAAGTATGTTAATTTAAATATCTGACATAATACTCTCTTATTTTCAATAGATGTCAGTGTAACTGTTCATACTCTAAAATGAATTTAGCAATATTATTCCCCTAACTGCTAAATTTTTTAAGAATACAGAAAATTACATACAACTAGATGAAATAAATTTTATCAGAGCATATCAGAATACTTAAAAGCTGGAACCAATGAACTGTGATTAATAAAAATTAATAATTATCTTAAATTGGTAACTAATTAATTAGAAAACTCTGCAAAAAGAGAACCAATTATATAATGAATTGTTTCTCTTGCAATATATCTTTTAATTGTGTGTATAGAGAATTAGTTAGATGTTAGAACATACTTTCACAGAAAAGGATTCATCTTAAATCAATTTTGCTATTTTCTTTTTGTACCAGTACTGGTACATTAATCTGGCAAAGCTGACCTATTCATTTGGCACAGACTACAGACTGATTGCTAAAACTTCAAACAAGGGCATGATTTACTTCCAAGAGAGCTGCAAACAAAGCCTTGATTTATTTTTTAATATAAAATTTTCTAGTGGAAGTTACAACTGGAAAGACTTTCAACCACTGTATTAGATTTTCTGATATGTAGCATATATTTGCTCACCAAGTCGTTTCCAACTTAGTATTATGTTTTGACTACAACGATCTACAAAACAGGCTTGATTTTTTTTTTTTTTTTTGGTGAGATGTAGTAAGAACCTTGGATCACAAAAAAAAGATTCCTAATCTTTTATACAACTGAAATAGATCTTTGCAGAATAATCTACACAACGATCCACACAAACAGGCTTGATTTTTTTTTTTTTTTAGAAGTATTAAGAACCTATGATCGCAAGAGAAAAAAAGATTATTTAATCTTTGTTACAATTGAACAAGATCTTTGCAGAACGATCTACACAAACAGGCTTGATTTTTCTTTGTGAGAAGTATGAACAACCTTCGATCACAAAAAAAAAAAAAGATTTTTTAATCTTTGATACAACTGATGAATAGATCTTTGCAGAACGAATTACATAAACAGGCTTGATTTTTTTTTTTTCTGTGAGAAGTATTAAGAACCTTTAATCACAATTTTTTTTTCAATCTTTGATACAACTGAAATAAATCTTTCCAGAGTAAACAAAGCATGAAAATCAATTTTATTTTCCCTTTTGCACATGACCTTCAATTGTGAGAGTCAGAAAACAGATATTAAAACAAGAGAATCATAGATCTGAAAATTCCTCATGGAAATTAAATAAAAATACCAATTATTCTGTGAGGAACAAGCTTATAAATATATAAGCATGTAATAATCACCTAAAATCAACAAATAATAAAGACTTACCTATGAACTTTCTCTTCTGTGTGGTGGTGCTCAATGTCTATAGCAGATTGCTTGTGTGGCTGGCGCAATAGTTTTCGAAGGATTAGGAAAGAGAAGAACAGATGGAACTGGATGGGGGGAGGAAGGGCAAGGAAATCGAGGAATGGTTTGTACCACACGTCGAAACGTAACGTGTCCGTTTAGAAAGTTTTGGCCTATTCTCATACTGCGGTTGCTTTAATTGCGGTTGCTTTAATTGCCGGTGCACGAACCCCGAAACTGATTCATTGAAAAACATTTCCTCCAATATAACATAATAGTAAGGTAATTCTAGCGAATTTATTATGTACATGCATCCAGTATTTTTGTAGATGCAAATATTGTAATTTATAAAGATTCATGTACTATATTGAAGGCAATTGTTTGGAGGATAAATGTATACAACCAACCTAAAAATGATCCAGTCAATATTCATTTTGCTATGCTGGGTGCACATTGGATATGCAATGTTAGCTAGAAAAAATCACTTCAAATTTTGAATTTGAGAAACATGTCCGTGGGAACGCACAAATTTTGAATTTGAGAAACATTTTCCTTGCTTTACCTTCTATCTTTGCCTGATTCTCACTTTCCTCTTTTTTTTTCTCTCTTTTATGTTTTTGATGGTCATAGTTCTCATTATGTTGCAGCACCAACCGTAACTTGCTGCTCTTAAATGACATTTTAGAAAATGGATGAATTTAAGATTACTTTTTTCTGAATATGGTCATGTCGTATGAACAAAAGCCCTGAAGTAATACATGACTGAAAATTACGGAAACTATTTTTTTGTTTTATGTAAATAAGTAAATGATATGCTTCAAATTCACATTTTTTTTCCCATAGCAATTACTATTTTGATCTACAGTTAATTTATCTTGTCATGCACTTTGTTCATTATCACCACAAAATTACCTTCACTTTTTCTTTAAAAAAATTATCAACATATTTCATGGTAGTTTTTAGTTGATCTATCAATGAGAACAGGGTTCTAAACAAGTTTCATTGACTTAATCTTTGATTGATTTGTTGGATGAAGGCCTCAAGATGAAATAAAACTCTGCACAGGCTCCTTGATCCTATGACCAAAGTACATAATTTTCCCCTGCAATTGTATGGCCGAATTAGACTAGTTCCCTCTCACAGGTCTAATTAGCTCGACTGAGTTGGTTGTCGTTGGTAGTTGTACGCTTACATGCATGAACTAAATCTAAAGTAAGGATGATCAGCGCAGAATGAAACCCGAACAACATTTTGGTGCACATTCGTGCAAGTAATTTGTGGGATGAGGAAGCTCGGTAGACATGCCATCTAATTAGGTGACAAAGAAACTTCATGCAAAAACTTTCAAATAATAACAGATTTGATATTTTTTTTACGGCAATGTTCACAGGGATCAGACCATACAAAAAAGTAAGTACAAATTAATGAGGACAATAAATTTCAGATCAAAAGATAGCTGCTGGATATTTCATATAGATGAAGTTTGATTGCAAATTGTAATCTGATACAGCAATTGTCATGAACCTACCAACCTGTCAATTGGACTAAAAATGTTACAATTTACAACTCATAACTTCCACTAGGTTTGCCTAAGAAGGTCACTAGATGCAACTTTGATGAAGGACAGGGTTGATCCCTCTGCTCGTTTAGAGAAATGTCTCAGGGCCGAAGCTAAAATAAGAAACTTAGATGCTCACTACATCGTAAAGTACTTCGGCATGGATATATTAATGAACATAAAGAAAGAACTTAAATAATGCTCAATTAATTGATGGTTAAAGTCAGAACTACATATTTCAAGTTTTCAACAATTCAGCAAATTGATGTCAACACATGCATGTGTGCCCTTTCTTTGGCAAAACCGTAAGATCTAAAATTCGTCCTCCATAAAAAACTGAGGAATTAAGCCTTATTAAATATCCCAAATTTGATGAGTTAGGTCTCATTTTAATGGACCAAAATAACCTTTTGTGACTTTTGTTTAATACTTTGTGAGCACAAGCAATACCGCCACCAAATGCAAACTAATGTCAAATCAGAAAATCATTGCATCAACCATAAACAGGAGACAAATTTCATTAGAGCTTATCCTCATAATTCGAGCATGAAAACATTTTAACTAATAACACACATGATAAATTTAATAGAGAGTAACAAGGAGTTTGAGGGGATTGAAAATTGTGTATTTGATTCATTTTTTCTCTTATTACAAAACTCCTATTTATAATTACAAAGGCACAATATAGCCGTTTGTACTATTTTTCTATTTATGGTAACGACGGTACACGTTACCGTTTTATTTCTTTCTATTTTTGGTGTTTAATCTAAACCCTTGGATCTTAGATCAATGGTCGATGATAATAATTCTGAGATCAATCTTCAACAACACATCTAAAATACTACTAAATATATTCATTGCCATCTAGAAGGTGGATTAACAGTTTAACACATGTGGTACGTGAAACACTGAAGTAATATGAAACATCCAACCAAACAAAACATCAAGGAGTAGAGAACTGAGAGCAGTGGAAAGTCCATGCAGGTAGAAATTAGTTGTGGTATGTCTGTCTTGTAAATAACCTCCAAACCTTAATTTATAGGAATTAATTTAGTCCCTGATTAGTGATACTTTTTGTACTTGTGCTACTTGCTTTTAGTCTGTGTTATTGGCTGAAATTGATACTGTTTTACCCTGTACCAGCACCTGGTAAAGGTCAGTTTTTCTGCTGCATATCAGGTGATTGGTTTGCTTAACGGCTGGTATGGGTCTAATCTGAACTGGTACAGATCTGGTATGTTTCGATCATTTTAAAAGATTCTCATCAGTTGTGCATCTTGTTGTACTCCAAAATTTGCGTATAAGATTAATTAAGATTGACTAACGCACCCAACCAGTTGAGTAAGTAATGAAAACAATTAAACTTGAACAAAAAGTAGCAAAACAAGCAAAATTAGAGATGAACTGACACTCCCAACCAGCTTGAGAAGCAATAAAAGTGGTAGAACATATCTGGTTTTGTAATCCTTGTTCATAATTTACTCTTTTAAATGGATCACAAGTCTAGCTAGCCGGCACTTATTATCCAGACATTAGATGCCGAAGACAAAATGATGCGAAGTTGGACGGTATTGTAAGTTTGTAACTCTTGTTAATGTACCTTTGATGGCTTCTGAGTATCTGAGGCTCCTTTCTTTCCGAGAAATTATATCATCTTTTGATCAGAATCCGACCTTATTGACCACCTGTGTTGATATTTTGAGGCCTTTTAGCAATATAAAGATAGAACATTTACGATCTACGCAGAACTTTACTAATAACAGTAACTGTTCACAGTCAATAACTCAATATATAAGAAATAATTCAAAAAGCCTTGAATAAAAGAATTACAACAGATCACATCTTATTAAAGAAATCCTCTCCGAAGCATACAAATGAACGAACTGAGCATCTCAACAATAACTACCCCTCACTCTCAGATTGTCAAAACTAGAAACAACCCAAAACCAAGACCCAAAGCGATGTGGGCCCACCTCGTGCTTTCTACAGCTCCTGATATTGGCACCGGGGAAGGAGCAGGCGTCGATACAATCGGCAAGTCAGGCACAGTTGAATCAGTGGTAGGGGCTACCACTGGGGCCAGAGATGGCGCAATGCTCTTCGGTGCTGGGGCAATGGGAGCAGGAGCAGTTGTTGTGGTGGTGGAAGCGACGTTAACTTCAAGTTTCATGCCTGCGGCACAGTGTCCTGGTGTGGTGCAGATGAAGTACCTCTTTCCTGCTGTGGCTAGCTTGATGGTGGTGCTTCCTCCTGTGTATGAGCCGAGTGGGTTGTTTCCAGAGCATGTGTCATAGCCGGCCTTTGTGACTTCGACCACATCGTGGGATGATGGATATTTGAACGCTGAAAACGGCACCAGATATTAATCAGGATATTTTTCTTTCAATTTTATATCATCATCATTATTATTATTATTACCTTTTTTTATGTTTGTAAAGGCAATGTATATATATAGAACAAGAATTAATTACGTTGAGAAGCAATTGAAAGGTTGAAAAATACTTACTCAAGCTGTCACCAGCCACGAAAGTTTGGCCGGTGGCCCAAGTACTGAGATCTGTATTTGTATCCCATCCTCCTGCTGTTCCTCCTACAGGGTAATCTACCCCCATTGCTATTTGAACAAGAAATGCCATTGATAAAACACACAGAAATGTTTTCCTGGAAGCCATCCCTATCAGACAAGTCAAAAGTACAATGCAAATGTTGCAATTTCAGAGGTGTGGATACTTTGTGCTGAACTATGTTGATATGCATAGATAGAGGAACAAGCTATATATATATAAAACAATTAGGTGTCTCCAGTCGAAGTGTTTGAAAGAATCTCCAAGCCAGATGAGTCGAACAAAAGAGTTGGTACGCCCAGAATTTGGGCCAAGTAGTTGGTAAGAGACTAGTCAATCAACGCGGGATGAAGTGTCATATAATATATTTGTTATGAGTAGAACTAGGGTGCTCCTAAGCTCACCAAGCCCTTCCGTGAGCGCGACTCTAAAACCTATCAAATTGACTTCAAACGATATTTTCAAACCGTTAGATGTTCAATCTATATTAAAATGTGCTTGGAGACCAAATTTTACATTTTTTGAAATTTTTTTACTATTTATTAAGATGGTTTGAAAATCGCTGTTTTCCAATGGTGCAGAATTTTAATAAAAACAGCGATTTTCAAACCATCTTAATAAATAGTAAAAAAATTCCAAAAAATGTAAAATTTGGTCTCCAAGCACATTTTAATATAGATTGAACATCTAACGGTTTGAAAATGTCGTTTGAAGTCAATTTGATAGGTTTTAGAGTCGCGCTCACGGAAGGGTTTGGTGAGCTTAGGAGCACCCTAGTTCTACTCATTTGTTATTTACTTAGTTCAAATTTGTTGGTTGGCTCCATGTGCCGTTTCGAAACAATTACGGAGAAATTGCCCAAATTTATTCATTCCTCCACGTATAGACATATGAAATAGCCTGGAAACATTTCGAATGTGGGATGCTGTTAGCCATTATTTATCATAAAAATATGATATACGGCTGGTTTTGATTTGTATAATCAACGCCGCATGTGGAGTGGTTATGTCCAGCAGTAGTAGTCTGACTTCTTTTTCTTCTTTTGAATTTGTTAGCATGTGAAGTAGTAGTTAACTGGCTACTGGTCACCTTAGAAATTAACCTCGATCGTCTAAAAAATTTAATTATTTACAAATTTATGTTTCTTAAAATTAGCATAGTATGTGGAAATTCATACCATTAATTATATAGATGAGCTACAAACCATCATCAGATATATATTTCGGATCATATCTCTAAGACAAAAAAAATACTTTGGACTCATTTCCATTCAAAATTTCACATTCAAATTTAATCTAAAAATTTGTTGAATTGACCACAAATGTTAATTTTCTCTATAATTATAAATCTTTACTTAACAAATCAAAGTGTTTACATTTCATGGCTTCATTTTTTTTTTGTTATATTTGGTACGGTATAAATTCAGAGGTTGAAAATGAGCTTTTATTAAAATTTTCAGCCCCTTGATATCATGAAAGCAAATTCCAAAAGTCAAAATTTGAAATGCAAACTGACACCGTTCCGTGACATGTCATATGAGATTGCTTCAACATACCTTGAGAAGTGCTAAAACAAAACATAATGGTTTCAGCAGCAGTAGTTTTGTCCGTCCAAAAATGTATCTATTAACACGCCTTAGTGTTTTGACCATAATTTTTTCATACGAAGTCCAATTAATGTGATTAAAAGTTAAACGGAAAGTTAGAAATATGCTCTACAACTTCGAATGAAATATTATGAGAAAACTGGAATGAAACCTGGTCAAAATGGCGTGATAATTAGGTGATAATTTTTGAAGATTTTTGTCACTAATTAGTTAGGTGTGAGTTTTGAGTAGGTTTTTAATGTGGTCAAAAAGTGTTTGAACTCTCTTTTTATTTTGTGAGTTTCTAGAAAGGTCTTAATTTTGAGTGTCTGTAGATAGTAATTAAGAATATTTTGAGAGTAGAAAAAGTAGTTGGAGAAGAGTTAATGTTTATGTAATTTTTGAATGATATTGCAATGTTATAAATGAAGTCAAAATTGAAATTGTAAGGAAGTACATGAATTAATACGAATTTTATAATTTGAGTTAAGTTTATCTCATTTTTTGTCTCTTTGAGTTGAGCTTGCTCTTCCTTGAGTATTTTCTAGTTGTATTTGCTAGTGTCATTGTTATCCTCGTTGGTCGGACCGTGTCACAGTCGCTTGAATTGATAAATAAATCGATCAACAGCTAAAATTCATTTATTTGAAGCCGATCTAAATTTGTAATATTAAGCTCACATATTTTATTAAAGAGCTTTAGCTCATGCGCATACTAGCTTTGCACCTGTTAAAAATTTCACCTATTAAATTTGAATAAGATACTAATAAACCATCCAATAAACGGATGTTAAATTTACTTTTAAAATCAATAGAAAGAATATATAATGTCCTGTTTCCCGATCTATTAATTAACACAATCATTACCATTATAGATACGCAATTAGCTTTCGCCCTCTCAATATTTAATGAGCATTACAAATATTCATTTCACAAACATGACCCGAAACGGTTTAAGGTGTGCTCCATCTATCAACATTTTTTGTTTTGGTAATATTTGTTCTGCTTTTCAGTCAATATATATATTTGTTCTTCTTTTCAGTCAATATATTTTGATATTAGTCAACCTATGTAGAGAAAAGCTAGGGTGTGATGTGCTCACCAAGAGGGATTGGTGAGCACAACTCCAAAAGTATATTGGATCGGCTTCAAACGACGAATCTAAACCGTTGAAATCTATGTACTTCATGAGTGATGCATGTACATGCAAAATTTTGAAAGTTTCGAATTTATTTGCTACAAGATCAAGCGGTCAAAGTGGTCAAAGTAGTATGACTAAGACCTTGGCGCTACCAATTAGTTTTTGCAGTTTTAAAGTTCAAATAGTTGATCTGAAGTGGCTAAACGTGTTCTTCATATTAAAATGTGCTTGGAGATCAAATTTTACATTTTTTTGAATTTTTGAAAATCACTGGTTTTCAGATTTTATTTATTTTTTATTATGAAAAACATTGATTTTCAAAAATTCATAAAAAATAGTAAAAAAATTCAAAAAAATATATAATTTGGTCTCCAAGCACACATTTAGCCACTTCAGATCAACTATTTAAACTTTAAAACTGCAAAAACTAATTGGTAGCATCAAGGCCTTAGTCATACCACTTTGATCTTAGCCAACTTATATATAGAGATAGACTATAGTGAGTTGTGAAGTAAAACATGTGAAATGTGCTTGGAGCCTAAATTTTACATTTTTCGGAACTTTTTTACTATTTATTAAGCCACTTTGAAAATCGCTGAACCACTGTGAACAGTAAAAAACCGTAAAAATTTCTGGACCACCGGATCAGCGATTTTCAAAGTGGCTTAATAAATAGTAAAAAATTCCAAAAAATGTAAAATTTAGTCTCCAAGCACATTTCAATATAAAGAACATGTTGACCGGTTCGGATCAGTTGTTTGGATTTTCAAAATGAAAATATGAGTGTGAAGTAAAAATAACCTCTTACTTCACAACTCACCATAGCCCAGTTCTATATATATATTTGTTCTGTTTGTGTTTTTGATGATTTCGTTATGGAAATATCATTGCTTGCTATATTAGGAGATGCCATGCATGCTTGGTTCCTTGGGAGAAGAAGGAGGGAGTCGAGTAGTAAGCAAGACTAACCAAGTTTCAATCCCTGTTTCAATCCCTGTAAGCAAGACTAACCAACAGACTTAAAAATTCTGATAACTTTCTCTCTCATTTTTCTGCATCCCTTCTAACTAGTCTTTACCTTTTGTTTTCCTTTTAATTCATGCGAACTAAGCAAGGAATCAGGGGTGGTCCGATGGTTATCGGACCAAATTAGGTCCAATTAATGCTCAGTTGAAGTCGTCCAATCCACATCAAGATTCACACGGACAACTTTAAAATTTGTGAGGATCAAGTAATGTGAATCTTGATTCAAATCGGACAACATACCGAATTTGATCCGATGCCCACAGAGGCGGAGTTACAGTATACCAGGGGTGGGCACTGCCCACACCTGAATTTTGATAAACAAACTTAAATTTATATATATTTGAGTTTTTGCCTATCCCAGATTGTAAATTTTGCCCACCCCTGCAATGAAAAGGTGCAAATGTGTTCTTCTCAACTCCCTCTTTCCTTGACTGCAAGGAATTAACTTGAAAGTTTCGTTTCATTTTCCATTTTCGTTTTATTTTCAGATCTAGTTTTTTGTATTTGAACAAATACTCCCTAGAGAAGATGACCCCTTTAATTAGCCGTTTGAACCTGGTGCACATGAGCCATCAAAGCGATTGTAATGGAATTATATGAGCTATGTCTATACAATAAAATATCAAACATAAAGAGACAATATGTGAGATTTATCTATTGAGAGAAGAGCAAGTTCCTTATCTTTTTCTCCTCCAACTCCATTTTAAATTAATAAGATGTCTCCATTTACATCAATTTACTCTCATTTCTTTCTCTCCATTTAGGAATCCAGTACGCCTCCATTTCTCTTAATTTTGTGTTAGCTGATTTGTATTTGAATTAGTTTTATTTTTTGTTTTATATTTTTTTTTTTAGAGCAGCTTGGGTCCGATGGGTTTCGGGACCATCCAATCTGCTTTAAGATTTATGCACACGAATTTTAAAGCAGATGCGAAAGTTGCAGGCGTGAATCTTAAAGCAGATCGGACGGTCATCCGGCTCATCGAACTAACTTTGAGTTCGATGAGCATCGGACCCAAATTGACCTCTTTCTCTTTCCTTCATTTTTCCTTCTACATTTTTATTTTCCTATTTTTTTCTAATTGGAAAAGGATATGGAAGAAAAAATATAATTAATATTTAAGATTTTGGACCGCCCCACTCCAACCAAACAATTGTTGGTTAACTTATGATTAAAATGAGTTATGGTTTGTGTTCCAACTTCAAGAGTAATTGGAAGAATTTTTTTAATGTTGTAATTGCAAAAATTATCGATTCAAACACGAGATAATTAGAAATTGTAATTGTGTTCTACTTACGGAGCTGTACGCAATGCTGACAAAAAATCTTAAATTTAGGGTATGTTTGTTTGTCACGGGATTACACGGGATGGGATTTGACGGGGATGGGAATCCACTTTTGAAAAAGTGGGAACCCATGGATAGGTACACACGGGATTGATTATGGGAATGTGTTAAGATGAATGTTCGGTTGCATTGTGGGAATTATCATAGGAAATTCTAAAATTAGATTATATGTTGCATGTTCATTCTCATCATGACGTTGCTATTGTAAAAAATATTAGATATGACGTGAAATTAAAATTTACTTTGATTCACTAAATCTCTATGTTGTTATATAGGAATCAATAATTTTACACGTTTGTTAATTTCTTTTGAAATATATTGTGCTAAATATATTAGCTTTATTCAATTTTTTTATAAATTGTTCTACAATAAAGTGTCACAAAAGATCCATAATTAATGTTCTTTTGTCAATTTCATAGAAGAAGAGCTGCCAATTGAGCGTGGGAAAAAAATTATCAAGTTCGAGTGAATTGTAAAATTCCCATAAAAATGCTTATGTGGCATGGGAAAAACAGTTTAATTTTCTTCCCATAATGACCAACCGAACACCTTTTTGGAATTAAATCCTATTGAGTGGAACTTCCATTGAATTCCTATAGGAACTCGGCTGTCCGAACAGGGCCTTAATATTTATTGGGCCTGAGAGGGCAGCAAAAACCTTTAATTCAGCAGCCTGTTTCCCACCTCAAGTCATCCCAAACTCTTTCCTGCCCGATGTTCGCCTCCTCTTCACTAGCTCTTGCCAACGTAGCCGGATATTCCCAGTTTAATCCTGTTCGTTCATTTCAGATCTATTGCCTAGCTCTGAATCCATTTCCATTACTTCACGAAATCCATTACTTCGTTTAATAGAGAACCAGTTCGTACCGTTTGATATGAAATTCACGGTTCTGATCACATTAGAAATCTAAAATTGTTTCCCAGAGAAGCCGCACCTGGATATCTATCCGACTATTCCCGATGATTCCCATCCTAAGCCCAGCAAAAACCCCAATCGTTCTCTCCTCTCTAAACCGAAATTCTCTTCCTCTTAGGTCAAATGGGATTACTCTTCTGGAGGAAGGGGAAGAACACCGTGCCCCAGGAAGCCCAGCTTTCCGATAAGGGCACCGCCGACGCTTCCTCTGGTGGCACGGCGGAAGGAAAGGAGGTGGCTGGGATGCACGGAGCAGTAGAGGTGCGGCGTCCGACCGAGGTGACGGTGTTTGAGTTTGGTTCGACCAAGGTTTCCGGCGAGAGAATCACCTTGGCTGGGTACTGTCCAGTTTCTGATGAGCTGGAGCCGTGTCGCTGGGAGATTGTGCCTGCTCTTGAGGATAACGCACCTCAGTTCAGGATTGTGTTCTAATTGGTTTGTCTGTGTGTTGCGTACGTGCATGTGTTCAGAAATAATGAACATTTTGGATTAGATTTGAGGGAGTTATAGCTTTTTGATGAGAGATGGATTCGACACAGAAATTGTGGTCTTAAATTGTCAATTTTGGTAATGGATTGAATATTGTTCTGAGAACTGAGTGCAAAGAGTTTGGTTGCACTACTGCCTGTATTAGAGTATGGTGAATAAAATTAGGGACATGTAATAAGGTCTTAGTTAATACTAATTTCAAATGTTGTGATATTTTATTGCTTATTTGGGCTTCTATTTTAGACAAAATTGAGTTTTTGTGCATGGATGTTGTTTGTTTGAAACCATGTTACTGCTTTGTAGCAATTGGATTTTTTCATTCTTCTTTGTAAATTTATGAAGGGAACACAACATAGTAGTAGGTTTCCTTCTTGCAGTTCGCTATATTTTGTGGTGCAAATTGGCCTCTAGAGTTCAGTTCACCTTTTGAAGTGAAACTTGCAAGGTATTGAATATCCATAAAAATCCTCACATGCTGCCCACCCTGATTACTGTGATTTGTTTATTTGTTAAAATTAATCATATTCAAAGCACCTCAACCCTGATGAGTACAAGGTATGTGTTCAGAATTTTAAGCATTGTTATTCAAGCAGAATGTTTTGCAAATAAATTTTGGAACAACTTTTCTATTCTTTATAGTCTGCCCACAGATTCTGAAATCAAGTCCTACACTATTCTTAGTTGTCCGGATTACTGCTGGTGTGGAATAGTTGCTGATACTTTTTCATATGTTAGAAGTATAACTTGGGGTTTGAAACTTTGCAGTCAAGCTCAAAATGGTTTGGATTGGCATCTTCAAATGATATGGGTGGGTTTTGACATACACTACCAGACTTAAGGGAATAACTGGAAACCTTACAAAATTACTATTGCATATTAGCAATAAATCTGAACATAGTGTGCCAATCATAGCACCTGTTATTAACAGGCACCTCAAAGCTCAAAGGAATAGGTCTATTTTCATGTATATCTCACTTTCTGAAGTGGTCAACCAAGAGCAAACCAAATATTTTCCTGATAGTAGGATGTTATAGGGATTAGGGAACAAAGTTGCTGACTTGGATACTGTGAAATGGTTTTGACTAAACAGGGGTTAAGTCTTCCATATAATTGTTTCATTGCTCTTTATACTTTTCTGCAGATAAGTAATTCAATTTAGCTTATGCCTCTAATCTAATCTAAATTTGCTTAACTTTTTTTTGTGAAAATATAATTTGCTTAACTTGGATTGGACTGGCAGTGGCGGTACACTTCAGAAGTTGGAATTGATATGAACAGCAGTTACTTTTTACTTGCAGCTAAAATCGAACACACTAACATCGTTTTACTATAAATAATATAATTTTTATCTTAGCAGTTGTTCAGATTTCTCAGTATACTTTTCTTCTTCTTAGTCGGCTAGCCGGGGCGGATCTACATGTATGTCAGGGGGTGCGAAGTCATGATTTTAATTTTTTTAATTATGTATATTAAAATTTAATTTAATTTATGTTTTTTTTAGCTTTTATATAGTCTAGTCTCTCATAAAATGACATATGTGTGCAAGAGTTCTATTTAGTGTTTGTAAGGTTATGGGTTCTATTCCTACTAACTATTTTTTTTTTTTGCCTTTTTCACTTGGCTAATACCTAAGTGTGAGAATCCTTCCATTTTCAAATTTCAAGAGCAGAGGCACTGATTGCTGAATTTTGATTTTTTTTTTTCCCAAATAATTTTGTATGTAAAATGGTTTCATGCTAGTAGAGTCCATATCCTCTGAGGTTACCCAATATTTCTGTTTAGATCCGGACAGAATCTGGGCAAATTCAGTCCAAGGTGGAATGGACGGGACCCTTTAATATGCATGCGGAATTTGATCGGACGGTCCGGATCTAACAGAAATATTCTGTTACCTTAGTGATATGAATTCCTTGCTATAGTATTGTTTGCCATGTCCGCCCAATACGAAAACAGACAGACATCTAATCCAGAAAAAATAACGGGCCTATTTGCACCAGAAGGCCCGCTTCGATCACGAATTTTTCTCTCTCCATCCAATAGAGAATAAGATAGCATGTCTTCAGAACTCAACCACCACAAACGCCAGTGTGTCAGTATCTCTCCATGGCGCTCCATGTCTTCCAGCCCCATTCATCAAAACCACCACCACCACCACCTTCAATTCTTAAACTCACATCCCTCCTCGGATTAAGATCCTCTACAGCGGTCCACAAGTTGCAGCACGGAACCAACGGCCTTAATTCCCTTGAGATTCGCGCTAAACCGCCACCAAAGAGCCGCTTACAAATCCTAAGGTCAGGCACGCGGCCTCCCAGGTACCGCGCAGTAGAGGATGAGGTAAGCCCTCCTAAATTTGTTAAATCAAGCAAAGGTAGCTATTCTTCCAAACCAGATTCTGATTCTGTCTCTCTCTCCTCACCGCCTTCCTCAAGAGAAGAAGCCATATCCCAAGCCAAAACATGCCTTGCGGCCACCTTGCAAAAATCTCTCAAGAGCACAGTTCCTTTCTCAACTAAAAAATTAAAAAAGCAGAAGCAACTACGGTACCGAGTCGAGATACCGGTCATTGACGATTCCCCAAATTCAGTAGTCCAGCTTGCTTTTGAGGTATTCTCGGACTTGAACATCAATAGGAAAGATTCAAAACCTAGCATGTTACTAGTATGGTCTTCTCCTACACTGGAGGAACTAGCTAACCAGACTTTCGGTGAATCTCCTAATGCTATAACAAACTTGAAATTGGGTTCAATCACTCCCGATTTGCTGGAATCTGCTGATTTGGCTGTGGTTTTGGCACCAGAGGAATCCCAATTGGAGGAAATTATCACTGTAGCTGAAGAATTATACCCGAAACCCGTCATCCTGTTCAACCCGAGATGGGCATTTGAAGATGAGAAGGCTTTTAATAGAAGAGTAGTGACTTTTCTCGAGTCTTTTCATGTGGTGTATTCTTTTACTGGGTTAGAGGTACAAGGGATTTTGAGTAGTAGAAGAGGTGTAGTTATGAGGTGCGTGAGAGATGGTAAAGCTGGCGGTGAACCTTGGTTGGTAATGGTGCAAGAAGGGGATAGAGGGGAGATGAAGGTGGTAACGAGGTTTACAAAGAGGCCATCTATTGTGGAGGTTGAGACTGTTTTGTATAATCTAATGGCTGCTAATTCTCCTCTCACCAAATCAATCAAGTCTGTCTCGGATTTTGTTAGAAATGTTACTAAAAAATTTACTTAGAAATTTTTCTCGTCAATTCTTTCTGTATATATATTTATCTTTTTTATAAATGCAAGAAGAAATCCGTGTTCGGAAATCGTAGTATCCTAACTGAAAGGAAACTCAAGACATGAGAAGAATTTTAAATGACGAGTAGCAACGTATAAAATCACAAAAAATGGAAGAGACGAAGAGTGGTACAAGCAGTGGTACAAGCTTAACAAATAAAGGAAACAAATAACTTTGATTAAGTCGTCGACATAACATGTAAGATATTCTTCAATTGCAGTTTTGTAATAAAATAAGCTGGATCAGCTGATTTGACAAAAATATTTACACTTTGTCTAGAATTCTCTAAAGTTTAGTGACGTCGGGGAAAGTTGTCATTGTTTGATCTAACTTATAAGTTCATGTACATATACAAAGAAATTAAAATAGAGTGATTCAATTGAAACTTTTGTGTAAATATTAATACAAGCATACGAATTTATTGGTACATAGACATTAAATATTAGAGCAAAGTTAGGTGTGATGTGTTCACCAAAAGAGTTTGGTATCCACAACTCTAAAAGTCTATCAGATTATTTTCAAACGACAAATTCAAACCGTTGAAATCCATCTATTTCATGAGTGATGCATGTACATGACAAATTTTGAAAGTTTTAAATTCATTTAGTACAAAATCAAGCGGTAAAAAAAGTGAACCTTTTATAAGTTATTTTATGTATTTATTTTTCATTTTTTTTTTTACCGTTTGAGCTTGTACTAAATTAATTCAAAATTTTCAAAATTTTGCATGTACATGAATCATTCATGAAATAAATAGATTTCAACAATTTGAATCAATCAAGTCTGTCTCAGCTCATTTCATTTTCGGGGTTTATCTAATAGTGTTCAAACGGGTTAATCAAATGGCGCGAGTCGAAGAAACGAGGAAGCGGCGCTGAGATTGGAAGGAGAGAGGGAAAAAGGGACGCTCCTGCACTTATCTGGAAGCAGAGAAATGAACGTATTTTCCGTGATACATCCCTTCTTCCGTGGCTGTTGACACCCAAGATAATTGCAGAAGATGATGTGTGGCTCAAGTAGAGCTGTAAATGAGTCGAGTTTGAGCGAGTTATTCGCAACTCGTGCTCAGCTCATTTAGTTAATGAGCGAGTCAACTCGAGTTGTGATGGCAATAACGAGCTGTAAATCCAATTCGAGTTAGCTCACAACTCGTTTATGACTCATTTAACTAGTCAATTTTCTTAGCTATAGTTATATACTAGTAAGAGTTTATAAAAACAAATAATTCAAATGACTAAGTAAGAGTTTATCTAAACACAAACAATTCAAACATAATTAACAAGACAATAAATCCAAACAACAACTTAGGAGTCATTATTAAACGAGTTGTTAATGACCGAGTTGGGGTATGCTCAAACTCAGCTCATTTATTAAACGAGTCAGCCAACTCGAGTTAGAACTGACTTGAGTTATAAATGAGCGAGTTAAAGCAAGCAGTTAGCGAGCGAGTTACGAGTTTGAGCGAGCTCTAAGCTCAAGCATTTTTTTTGTAGAAACAATAGAGGTCAGGCCCCCATTTATATTAATCTTGATCGGTTACATGTTGGGTAGGTTTTCGGAGTGGAAACCTTGTGTTGTGTGGTAAAAACAGTGAAAAAAAGAAAAGAAAAAGAATAGTCTAAAGATTGGGGATTTAAGTGAAAGGATGAAAGAATAATGAGAAAAAAATAGAGAAAAAAATAGAGAAAAATAAATGGAAAATTAAGTGGAAATGTAGACTTCAAACTGCAATAAACTACAGTAATATGCAAACTTCCGAAGTTTTTTTTCAAGGGATATGCATGAACAGGCCCAACAACAGATCTTGGCACAAATTCAGCAAATATGGGCCCAAATTGAGTATGGACCGGGCCAAGCGGATGAGGAGTACAATGGGCCACCTTCGGGCTTCGAACATGTGAGGATATAAAAAGGTAACAACACTTTCATTCTGGCCCAAACTGAAGAAGACCACCAGGGGGCAACCCCGGGTTTCGAACATGTAAGAATTGGGCTAGACACAACACCATACATGGGCTGTCAAAGGCCGGGCGGGGGGGGGGGGGGGGGGGGGGGGGGGGGGGGGGGGGGGGGGGGGGGGGGGGGGGGGGGGGGGGGGGGGCTAGCCGTCGAAGCCCAAGGCTGTCTGCCAAAAATATGGGAGTATACGAGAGCCCATAAAGGACAAGGCGTTAAGTAATTTATTTCAGTTGCTTAGTGTTTCTCTTTCTTTTCTTTTTTTTTTCTTTTTTTAGTTTCTTTAGTGGAAGGGTTTTAGGACAATGTTTAGAAAGGGAAGAATGGGAAGAAGACAGGGCGATGTGGGCCTTTTTTGGAACTACAAGTTGTTGTAAGGCGATCAGGATCAGAGTAGTGTGTTGGCGGAGCACAAATTTTGTAATTGTAACACGATCCATAATGATCAATTCGGGTACTAAGTATTATGACAGTGTGCTCAAGAAGAACAAGTTATTTTATGGATTATAAAACAAAAATCAAAATAATGACTTGGAATGTGAGAGGACTTAATGAAAGAGAAAAAAGATTGGTAATTCGGCAAACTTTTTTCATAGAGAAACCGGATATAGTTTGCTTACAAGAAACAAAACTGAGGACAATGGATGATCAATTAAGATAGTGGGAAGAAGACTGGATAAATATGTCGAATTACAAGCTAGGGACAAGTGGGGGATGATAATAGCTCAGAGGGGAAAGAGGTTTACAAAATTGTAAGAATGCAAAAAAAGAATTTTGCTTGTCAATAGAGCCACAAGATGATTTGGTAAATAGTCCAATTAAAATTATCAGTGTTTGTGGTCCGAATAACCTGTTGGATTATGCAATAATCTACTTGTCTGTTTGACTAGATTTACAAAATATATATTTATTGAATTTAACAATTTCCTTGAGTTGAGATATTTGCAGATTCATAAGATTTAGAATTGTAACATGACTGTTGAGGCTCTTTCCTTTGTCTTTGAGATAATTGACTGCATCATTGTTCCGATGAAGGCTAAGACTTCAAAATCAATATCTACTCTTCACAAGCTTTCCAAAAAGTGGTTGCTGAAATTCCACAACGCTTGACAAACGTTATAACGGTTGTCACAACAGTTGGCTCTGGAAGTTTTTGGCAGAAAATTGGGTCTCGGAAATGAATTATTCCGTTGCAACGGTAGATTAAATGTCAACGCTTTAAATCGATTAGCTTACACACCGTTCGTATTTTGGCTGTCGTTTGGTCATACGAACTCCGATTTGAGTGAATCAAAGCTAGAAAAATCTAGGAAACCGAGATCTACAACTTTCATGTTATAAATTATTCAAATTATGAAGTGATAGATCGCTATGGGCCGTGGAAGACAGACACCAGTTATGGAAACGCTTAAACATAGATTTGTTTCTCTTCCTATATATAGATGCAAATATTAGGTTTTTCAAGTGTGCTCCAGCCGTCAAACACTTCCTTCTCAGTTGAAAAAGAGAGCCACTATGGTTGCTTGATCTTGAAACTTCAATACTCATTCAACAACCGAAAACTTTCTCCACTATACCTCAATCTTGATTAGAATTAGAGTAATTTGTGAGAGATCTCTTGTTTACTCAAACACTAGAGCCTTGAGTGCTTGTTTCTTGTATTAGAGGCTTTAGTGCTCTTGAGCCAATTCCGTGCTCGGGCCGTGTGACTTCTCAAACTTTGTAAGGGCTCACCGGTTCCACTTTGTACTCATTTCTAATTGGGTAAAGAAAGGCGCACCATCTCGAAATCGCGATACCCCAGCGACGTAGGCGTTAGTGCCGAACTCCGTAAACAACTCTCGTGTCAAATGTCTTTTAACTCTTCTATTTACTTTACGCACACTTGCATAATTTAAGTTTATTTTTGTTTCTGCCAAGAATAACTCACGCACACGTTAGTTAAAAGTATTTTAGTTTAAAATTTAAAATGACGCCCCCCAAGAATAACTCACGCACACTTTGTATATTCGCCCCCCCTATTTATCATGTCCACAACGACAAATGACAGCCTTATTCTTGGGGGGCGCCATTTGTCGTTGTGGTCCAAATAAATATCGAATTCTCCAAAATTTGTGGGTTTTTTTTTTGAATGGTATTAATAAAAATTTGGAAGAAAGAGTTCTTGTCTTCAAAGTGGTCAAGTTTTTTTTTCTTCAATTATACCTCTTTTTTTGTAGTAAAATATGTTCTGAACACAAAAATAAAATAAAACTGCTCGATATATCTATATTAATTTTGTATGTGCACTATAAAAATATGATAATTTGAAATTATTTTGATGCATACTAGGACATTGAAAAAAAATGAACGGTAAAATGTTGTCCACATCAATGAACTTTCATAAGCTCAGTTACATCAATTGATGAATTTCTCCAACAATAGAATAATGTAGATATATGGTGATCTCTTATGCTGCATTAAAATGACATAAATCACATCTAACCATTTATTTGAAAATTAAGTTTTAAGTTAGTATATTTTTAAACAAAATGAAAACATAGTAGAAGTATGAAAAATGAAAACATTTAAAATCTAAACGTTTGTTAGAAAATGTTCGAGGTATTAATTGTTAGCTCGTTAACCACATAGAGAGGATTAAGTCATCCAAATATTTTTTTCACAAACATAAATCCTACTGAAATTAAATTTAGATAAAGTTCATATTTATTGAAATTTGTATACACATCTCACAGTTAATTTTGCAGCAAGAGTATGAGCCACTATTGTCTTGGATGAACCAAATTATTTCTCTCAAACCCAGCCGACATTTTTATTAATATCCAAAGTTTAATAGAAATTAATATTTGTGCCCAGAATTTTGGGTTTTTGTCAAAAATACCCAAGCAGGCCACAAAATGGCCGACTTACGTCTCCCCTAAGCCGGCCATTTTGTGGCCGGCTTAGTAATTTTTTTTTTATCGTAAAAAATTCTATAAAATGACTCTTTTCTTCTCTCTCCTCCACACAATTCACTCAACTCACAAAAGAGAAAGGGAGGAAGGGACAGAGAGAAATATAAGGCGATTTTTGAGGCGAAAAGACCGATATTTAAAGGGGCCAAAAGGATGAACAATAGCAATCTAGGTAGGTCGGCCAATCGTGGCCTAGCGAGAGGAGGGCCAATTAGTGATCGAGGTAAAAATAAGAAAAAAAAAGTACAAGTGCCAAGTATGTCGTGATTTTCTTAATTGTGAGACATGTAAGATGGAGGAATGGAGTAGACGGCATGGTCGGTATGAAATTTCAGACGATAACTTTGTGGAAAACCCCTACGGCTTTGGTTTGAAAAAGAAGAAGGTTGATCCAGAGCCTCCAGCATCAGACGATGAGTTTGCTCCGTGTACTTATACTGGTAAGGCTACCACTTCGTTTGCTGTGACTGATCCAGATGCAGCAAAATTCGATGATGACTTTGTTTCATGTACTTTCAAGGCACGTTGTAAGAAGTAATACTACTTATTAAGAATTTGTGTTGTATATTTTATTCCATGCAGTAGTATTAGTAGGGTTTAAAATTTGAAGCCATTTGAGCTTGGTTCTAAGAATTAGTATTTTGTTGTAGTTGAATGAATTAGGTTGTAATTTCTTTTTTAGTATTAATTAATTTCATTACTTTTTATTTAGTAGTCCCATATTGTTTCTTCTGAAGGCGTGAGAAATAATTCACAGTCACAATTAAATTACAAATAAAGTCCATGCAATTCAGAGTCTCGTACAAAATAATAAAGTACACACAAATTGCAAATAGAGTCCATACAATTTTCACAACATGCATATAAATCACTATTACTACCACGTCTAAAACTTAATCCGCGAAAGAAACCACTTCCAAAAGATGACCAACCAGATGACCTACCAGATGGCCTACCAGATGGCTCTGCTTGCCCACCAGATGGCCCGGCTTGAGTTCCAGATGGCCCTGCTTGGCTTGTAGATGGCGCTTCTTGGCTTGTAGATGCCCTTGTTGTACGTCTAGTAGTTAACCTTCTCGGTTGGATCCTAGATGGCTCCCCTTGCACCCCAACCGCCTCTCCTCCTATGGCAACTGTCTCTCCCATTGTTTCGGCATACATATCAGTTGCATCTAAACGGCTTGTAGCTGTGCTACACCGTGACCCTCCGGACTCACTTTCCTATGTCATTACTCGCTCATTTTCTGCCGCATTTGTTGCGTTTCTTGCCTCTACATTTGCATGTGTTACTTAGTAAGTTGGTATAAATTGAAAAGAAATATAATTTTGGATGAATGTTACATACCTCTTCGTTACCTATTGGAAGTGGAACGGCGAGGCTGATGCCCCCTTCATCTACCTTCCATTTCATCCATCGTCATTACATGACGGATGTGTTTGTTAGTGTTGGTGTCCTCGACCCAGATCATATGTATGATATGTTTAGTTTATTAGTGAATGATTTTATCATTTTGTACCTTGAGTATTCATATTAGTGGATCATTTGAGTTGATGACTTAAATTGTAGAACTTCACAACGAGTAAATTTGTTTACTCTTAAATGTCCCTTATCTTGGCAATCAGCAAGATACACTGGTTGACCATATAAGATAAGTGTAGTGATTAGATGATGGTCATGTTCTACAGATTATACGATAAGGAGTTATCGATCTAATCACACATGTGCATACATGGAGATGTATGGCACTGGACAGACCTAAAAATAAAATATCATATGGATTGTGTTTTGTGTCATTGATATTTCATTGTGTCTAGAATTCTTTGGTTGAGATATTTATTTTTCTTACATAAGAAATGTGTATTGTTTGTACTGTCCAACGCTCTCTTTAACCAGGAGTTATATAGGCAGTTACTGCAGTGCATATAACTTATGCGGAAGAACGATACGTATCAAGAAACCATTGTCCCTTATATGTTAATATAAGCGATGATATCTCTGGGCTCCTTGATAAAGTTTGTATTATGTACATGCAATATGATTATATGATAATCATATCATAATTAAACTTAAGGAAATCAAGAAAGAATAATTTGTAAGGATGACACATTCCGACCTTACGATTATTTAGATATCATGAGGCAAGGAATTGACACAACAACATTTTTAATGTTACAGGGATTGTGATTTTGCATTGTGCTTTTTCATCCACATCATTTAGGTAATCAATATACCATGGCTAGTTGTATCATTGATTTATGGAATTAAAATGTTTAATTCCATTGCCATAATGAAGGGATCCCATAGGGTCACACCATATGAAAGATTAAAAAAAAATATATTAATAAAGCATATGTGATATGTATATAATATGTGCTATGTTAATTATAAGGAGTTATAATTAATTTGTACAAATTATATGTTATTAATATATGAACAATTTTTATGACATAGAGATATTGTAAAATAATCATAGTAATATTTAAAGTATGTGTGACATATTTTAAATGACTTTTGACACATGAGAGATGTATATAAATTAACATAGAATATTAATTTATATGTTGACATTTTAATGTATGGGATTATGGACTTAATTAAATATTAATATGATTAGTATGTTTAAGCCCAAAGCCCAAATAAATGCTGGAGAGAATTGATTAGTGATGGCAAGATTTAAGGAATATTTAAATATGTCATTAAACCTAATTAATTTCATAAATGACGAGAGAAATTTCGGGACAGTTTTTTAGGTAACTTTGAACAGGAATTTGAAAGGGCAAACATTAACTATTATGGACGTATGACCTATGTAATTTGGCCCTTTGAGTCTAGAATCCAACAGAAAAAGTTTCAAGTCATTTGGAGTTACCTAGAAGAAGATATAAGAGTTTTAGTACCGAAAGGTAAAAAATCTGTCAATAATCTCTTGGCCGAAATTTGTTCTTTTCTCTCATTCTCTTCCATTTTCTCTCATGTGTTGAGATCTAGAAATCCTCTAAGAACTTTTCAGAAATTAACAAGAGAGTTAAACTAGGATTAAAGATCTACTTGTTAATCTCTTACTAGCCTTAGAGATACAAGTATTTCTTTAATCTTTCGGTGGATACCTAAGGAGGCTCGTCATTTGAAGGGCTAAAGCACAACCACCGTTGAAAGAGAAAGGGAATAAGAAGTTGCTAAGTGAGACAACCCTTCTTGATTTGATTTGGAGATCAAATCTAAGGTATTATGTTATTCCATTATTTAGGCTAATTAAGATTGTTTATTCACTTACAATACTAGATCGTTTGTTTTGAGTCGAATAAATTTTTTGTTTTATTCCTTGCTATCTAAGCATCAAAACTTTCAGTGTTTTCGCCTTCCAATCCTAATCCAACCCCTACTGGAGGTAATAGTGAAGGCGCCACATTTACGGGTCTAGGTGGGGATGAAACTGAGTGTCTTCGTTGGGTGCTGGTGGAGTGATGTAATTGTCGGTTTCTGGGTCAGGTTCGATTAAAGGAACGAGGGGTCAGTATGTTTCTGGTTGTGTTGTATAATGTGGTGCCGCTGATCCAGAGCCAGAACTTCCAACCCTGGGCTCTACCGGAATTCTTCTGGCAAAGATTTCTATTATATAACTCCCTTGGGACCTCAAATAATCGAACATGGCTCTCCACGTATTCTCATCTACAAGTTTCAGAACAACCCATATTCCGCTGGGGGGAGGACTATGTCGGGTTGCCAATTCTAAGTTCCACCTTTTTGGGTTGTAACCGGTGTGTGTAAACCATGGATTTTAGGTCCGAAAGTGAGATATCATCTGGAACCGAAAATGAATGAACTGCATCTTTGTTGTAATAAACCCCGTGTGCATTACTAAGTATCTTCCCACCATAGTGTAATGAAATAATGACCATGGTAAACAAACTACATTTTAGAAAATAGTAAACAATTATCAGGTTACTAAATGGTAAACAATTACCAGGTTACTAAATAGTAAACAATTGACATGTTACTACTTCAAATTTTAGGTTTTGGGTTTTGGATTTTTATTAATTTAATTTAATTTTTTTAATAATTAATTTAATTATTCTATAAAATTAAAATAAATAATGAAAAATAAAAAAATATTACTTTAATAGTCCGCTGAGGAGGCTCCTCGCTGTGTGTGCTCTCAGGAAGGGTTTAGGGCCTTCTTATAGGATTTTTTATGGTAAAAAAAAAAAAAAAATTAGTAAGCCGGCCACAAAATGGCCGGCTTAGGAGGGTAAGCCAGCCATTTTGTGGCCGGCTTGGTCAGTTTTGGCGAAAATCCAGAATACTGAGCATAAATATTAATTTCTATTAAACTTTGGATATTAATAAAATTGTCGGCAAACCCAGCCTTCATGTCTTTTTAATAATTATATGCAATTGAAATGAGGAGTTGACAAATTGAAGGGTACCCAATAACTTATTTGGTACGTTCCAATTTCACCCTTTTTGTGAACACATAATATTGTGAAAAATTGTGACATGAGGTGTACCGAATAGATTATACTTGACCGTCACTGTCAAGGATTAAAAAAAAAAAAAAAAAAAGAGGATGTACCAAATAGGTTGGTGAGTACCTTCTTCCATGTATCAAATAGGCTACTCGCTACATATGTTTTTTTTGTTAAAAATTAGGGGCACCTGCTCAGGCGGATGCGCATTTAGCAGATTTAGGAATTTGTACTCGCCCAGCGTTTGCGTTATTAGTAGTTTTATCAAACTTATAACTTTGTTCTCAAATGGCCAGCGGTTTTTGAGACAAAAAACGCATTAAGTTTTGATATCCTGCTTTCCAATTAGTCCCACAATATATACATTCTTTATCGCTATATTTAAAGTACAAGTTGTACCATTTTTATTATTTTCGCACCGAATATCCGTTTAGCCCGGCATAAAATTTTATGCACATTTTTTTATTACCATAAGTCGTAGCCTGCTTGCTCATATACAATATTTTTTTTTGTATATAAAATATTATTGTTCTATTTTTCAATCAGGGAAACAAACTGTACAAGAAAAAGCCTCTGGTTCTCGCCCAGTATATAAATTCCATGTGGAAACCAAACTATATGTCAACTTCAGAAAATAAATTTATAATCACAAATAGTGCCCCCGGCCATTATCCTCTAACAAGTAGAGCCCATCGGACTCAAATTTGGGTCCGATGGGTTTTGGACCGTCCGATCTGTTTTAAGATCCAGGCGCACGAATGTTAAAGCAGACGTAAAAGTTGCGGACACGAATCTTAAAACAGATCAGACGGTCATTGAGCTCATCGAACTCACTTTGAGTCCGATAGACATCGGATCCAAATTGATCTCTCTAACAAGAGGTAAGTTAAAAATTAATATATGAAACAACTTTTAAACAAATCAAGGAAGCTGGAAGGCTCCAACTGCGTCGTTACTTTATTACCTGGCCTGGTCAACAATGAAATGCAACGTGTTATATTATATATCACGAGTAAGAACCTTCTGACCCATTGATTGCGACAATGAATAAAAATTGTATTTATTAAAATATGGAGGAGTTAGTCCCTCCAGCCTGTATTAGATAAGACCTCTTCAAATCTTCCTCAAAAAAGGCATCATCTATGGTATCTAACATCGGACATGTTCAATGCTATAACATCTGTTATTATCCCAATTGAGTGAATATGCAATTCACTAATGCTGGCAGGAGCAATGGAAGACATGAAAAAGGGAATTGAAAGATGCTGAAATCTCTAATTCGTGAACAGTTTTTGTGAAATCTCTGAAATTTTGAATCCAGCCGTCCAATTTTTTCTATATGCATCTCGAAACAGCTCGATGGTTGGATTCGGAAAAACAGAGATTTCAGGAACACTATTCATGAATGAGAATTTCAGCGGATTCGTTTCCTGAAAAAGGATATACAAAACAAAATGTTAAATGTCAAATAAAACTAAATTATATACAAGGAGGGTTCAAATCATCAAATGTTTTTTTTAACTCTATAATATTCTTAATTTTTAATTTTTAATAAAAAAATTATAAAATTTATATCTCAAATAACATAATTATATATGATTTATAAACTTTTCTCTACATGCTAAAATATTATCACTTTTCAATTTTGATTATATGAATTTATAAGTTGAAATGTTGTGATCTCTTACATATATATAGAGAAAATGACGTAGATCATATCTAACAGTTGTATTTTGACATTTAAATTTTAAATTTCATGTTATTGTCGTTCCAAAAATAAAAGCATGATAGAGACAAAAAAAATAGAAGTATTTGAACCCTCTTATATATTATTTTGTTTTCTTCGTGCAAGAATTTTTCTTCAATCAAGATTGTGTTCCTAAAAAAATATTTACAAGTAGACTTAAATTTTTTAGTTTTCTGTCATGTATAACGTTTGAGACAAAAAAAAAAACTCAAACTACGGAGGTCAATTTTTTACTGCCTTTTCTAGATAGCGAGTATTAGCATAGCGAATTGCAGACGCATACAATAACATTATTGCAGGGGGTTGGACTGAATGGTTCTTTACACTATGTAATCACTGTCCAGTCTCAACCGAATTCACATCACCTCCGGTACCGTAACAGGGAATCTTTTACAATTACTTGATCTGGACCGTTCTTTTTTACATGGAACGAATCTCAAAGCCCAATAATACTGCCCCCTCTGTCAGCCCGAATCTCAAACCGGCTGGGAGTTAATCTCAAACCGTAAAGTGAAGGGAATCTTTTACTGTACCGGGGAGGATGTGGATCCAGTCTCAACCTTCATTTAAGCGAGTCGCCATAAAGAAAAAAAAAGTCAAATCTTCTCCCTCCCTTCCGTCCGAAAGGCCGTCTACATTACTCTGCATTCTCCTCTTCTCCACATTCTCATCGCCTCAGATTTATCTTGACACTATATATTCACTACATAATCTCAATCTTTATTTCTAAAAGCGAATCGCCAGCAAGAGAGAAAAAAAAAAGTCAATCCTTTCCCTCCCTCCCAAAATGCTGTTTATATTACTCTGTATTCTCCTATTCTTCCCTCTTCTCCACAGTGCCACATCGAAGCCCCTGGCTGCCAAATGTAGTACAATAGAAGAATTCAATCCTGGTGACCGATTTGACGACAATCTGATACAATTGATGTTTCTTCTCGCCATCAAAGCCCCGAAAATTGGCTTTGAAATTGCTTCGGTGGGCTCTGATCATGGTAGAGTACACGGGCTTGCGATGTGCCGAGGTGACATCGGGAGTGAATGGTGCTTCAGATGCCTTAACAGAGCAATCTTTCATGTCCAAACTGTCTGCCACTGTAAGAAAGATGCCGTAATTTGGCTTGACAAGTGCATGTTGCGATACTCCGACAAGGAGTTCTTTGGCGAAGTTGATCACAATCACACCGTGCTTTTGCGGGAAACTCATAATGTGACGAACCCAATCGAGTTTGACAGTAAAGTGATTGAGCTGATAAACAAGCTGATGACTAAAGCTTATATCTCGCCGCTGCTGTTCGCCACTGGACAAATGAAAATTCAAAGAGTTGGCAGATTGTATGGATTGGTTCAGTGCACGAAAGATTTGTCCGGTGGCGATTGCAAGACTTGCTTGAAATCGGCAATTAGTCGGATTTCGACATCTGGTGGTGGGAAAACAGGGGAAAGAATATTAGGAGGGAGTTGTCAGGTTAGATATGAGCTGTACCAGTTCTTTGATTATTAGAATAGTATTACCAATGTCTATGAACGCGAGTTGTATAGCTGATTGCAAGATGTAAAATGTTAACTTTGTTGGAACTTGAGATCAAAAACTCAAAATTCCTTGCTCAATAATTTTTCTTAAAATCTCCATTTGTGATATTTAAAATTTAGAGGGTTAAATTGTAATTCTCATGTCCATTCATTTTCAATTCCGTTAATTACTCTCTGAATTGATTCTTAATAAAAGGAATAATAATTGGCCCAAAGGACGCTTGAGCACCGTTTAGTATCCATTAATATTCTTTACGATGTGACAGAATACGCTTAAGGACAGTGTTTCGCACAATACGGGTAACTCTATTTCAATTTGATTTATCTTAATTAATTTATAACTATTCGAATATTCTGAAAATTTATCCCAACAATCTTAAGCGTAATTCCGGATTCGGATAGTGATTAAACTAATTATGAACTTCTGAATTTGATATTCAATAGATTGAATTATTTCAATTTAATAGATTAATTAGTATAGATTAATTATCTTAATTTTAGATGCGGTGAATGTGAACTGTGTCGAATTTTGATTGTAGACTCATTATTTGTTTACTTAATTAATCTGATTGTTTTAGGGGAAAATGTGAAGCATAAAACACCAACGAAATATAACCATAATTTAGAAAAGGCAACAAAAACCCTTTTTGTAAATATAACAGTTAAAGTTATAATCTGAAATTTATTAATAGGTTGAAAAATCTGAAATTAAATTCGATAAATATTTTAAGTAGCAATTGAATTAGTTAAGTTTTATATTTGTATCGAATTTTCACTATAAGATCCGAATTATTTTAATCTGATCATTTAAAAAAAAAAAGTTGTTGACTTAATAGATGCAGTAGATATGGGCAGAACTTATAAAAATGTGCCTATATGAATCAATCTGTCTAAGTATGCGAGTAGAATAATGAAACAAATAATTCAGCCCAAAGGTCATATCATATGTTTAATGAAAACCTATGTATCACATTATTGGTTATTACACTTGAGAGTAGGTCCGATGGGCATCTGGTTCGATGGGTTTAATCACCGTCGCTTTACTTTAAGAGTCGTGCAGAATGCTTTAAACTTCGTGTGTGTCTGTTTCAATTTTCGTGCACACAAATCTTAAATTAGATCGGACGGTCATCATGCTCGTTGAACCTAAAAGTAAGTCCGATGGGCATCCGACCTACTCCGTTCTCTGTTTATTATCCCTTTCATCTCTAACGAGTTATAATAAACAAATAGGAAATTAATTTCTGACTTTAATTGAACATGATCTTAAGTTCAGATCTTGATTAAATCTTTCTTGTAATTTATTTTTTAAACTAATTAAACTATAAGTCCGTTGATAAAATTATATTTCTTGATTTTACACTCCGAAAAATTACTAGTACTTGAAACTCTGACTTGTTATAATTGGATTTAAAATTATTTTATGGAAAAGAAGAAAGACATTATTGATAATATTTAGTAATTGGGCTTCCTTGTAATAAAAATAAATTTAGAGTCATCTACAAAAAAACTTCTAAGGTCTTTGGTGAAAAATTACCATTAATAAAATAATAGAAATGAACACAGAAAACATTATTCTTGACCATTGCATCATGATTATAACTCTAATATTTTACAACCGAAAAAATATAATTAATATTATGGCTTAGAAAGCTGGAATGAATGCTATTATAAGCATTGATTATCTCCTTAATGATCATTTTATTAATCATCTTGATTATTCTTTTGATGAAATATCCGTGGGAAAATTAATAGAAAATAAAAGCATTTATTCAAGGATTTTATTGCTAGGAAAGATATTAAAAGCTTTGAAGATCAATTAAAATTATTGATATAATCATTTTAATATGTTAATTATTTTTCTAAGGTTTGAATGGTGTGATCGGAATTAACCTATCAATCATAAATCAAACCACAACCATGTCTACTAAAAGATTAAATTAAAAAAGTCGATTTATATGACTTATACAAAGCAGCAATAAACTCATTAAAATGCTTTGATTCGTTAAATAATATTCAAGATATGCTATGACTGGCTAATAAAATCTATAACTCATATAATAAGTGATCAAATTGTAAGACCCGGTAATTTTAATAAATTTTCTTGAATTTATTTTGAATGTTTTTATAATATTGAAAATCTAAAGGTTATATAAGTAAAAAGCTTAAACTTAAAAAAAGCCAACGTGGCACTTATGCCACGCGGCTCACGTGGGTTCCCTCTCCCTATTAAACCTCTTAACTCTCTCTCTCTCCTTACCGATTCAAAACAGAAAAAAAAAAACCAGAGAAAAATGAAAGAGAAAGAATGATAGTTAATTACGTAGATAAAGATTTTGATATTGATTATAATTTGATTGTTTGTTTTATTGGAATTCCGACTACGCCGCGTTGATTCTGAACTGTTTATTGCAATCTGATTTGGATTTCTGGATTGATCACTATCAGGTAACCGGACATCTCCATAATATGTGTTTTCGATTTGTATGGTTGATTGGGTATTGATTTGGGTAATCGGATTATGATGGTATATTTAACCGGAGGTCTGGAGATTTAAATTGTTTTTAATGGACTGAAATACTGGGAGTTGTCTGTTTCAAGAATTCAAACTGGAATGGAACTGTTGTTATTAAAAATAGACCCAATTAATATTGCCGATTAAATATACATACATAATTTCATATTTAATTGTGTGGATTAATCCAATCCTATTGAAATTGTTGTTTACCGTTATTAAGCCAATTATAGAGAAGCCGCGTTGTTAAATAACTGATTACTCGGCTTTGTAGCTGACTCCGTATTGTTTCTGTATATTTATGTTGCGACGTAGGTTGACATGACGGCGGATGGATGTGAGGATGTCGTTCTGTCGCGGGACGCAACAGAATGTGTTGTCAAAGTCTCAGTACTTCTGTAAGCAGTTTACTTATAACAATTTATTACAATATAGAAGGCGAATATATTTTATTCTATCATATTACCTATACAGTTGAAAAATATTGATACTCAGTAAATAATATAATAGTAATTAACCATTATCAACTTAATATTAGTTATTGTAAACATAACGATCTAATACATATTACATGTAAAGTTCGTATATCAGTTAACCAATACTAATCATTATCAGTAATTGTAAATATAACAGTATAGTTAACATATCACATAATCTATTAGTACATTTTATCATTATTCAAAAGTATCGAGTACAATATAAGTTACAATATTACTCTATTACCCATTTCCTTGGATTCATGTCAGGAAGCAGGAATATATCAAAATTAATTGATACCATTGCAAGACAACAGTAATCAATACAGGAAGAATCACTTGAACATGGATAGCATGTGGAAACTTAATTATTTCAGAAAACTCTTCTCATATTTAGAAAGAAAGGCTACGGCCTCATATAGATTAACTAAGATCATGACTTGTAGGACAATTATTATCATCATTTTCAAATTTCTTAAAACAATTATTCTTAACCTTTTTAAACCTGTTTTCAGTATTATCGTAGTTCATATTCAATTCATAATGCAATCTTGACACTCAATCAAGCTTATTTGCTATTATAATAAATATTATAGTACTTGTCACAATTACTCATCACAAATCTTAATCCATTATGCTTCTTTAAAATACTTATTACAATTTTTCTAAATTTTAAGTTATGCATCTCAAATTACAATAACCAATCCATACAGAAAATTAGAGTTTCGGTCAAAACCCTAAAATTTCAAGCCCACAATTGCAATAGAAATGTAATATCAAAATCAAATTATTATAAATACCATCGGCTTAAACTGCAAGTAATCCTTTATATTTAATGGTTCACACAGCTTTTATTTCCAAATAGCACCGTAGTACTACTTGTTTGTGTTTATATATAAACCTTAGTAACTGGTACTAAGGGAAAATGGGTGAAAAATTAATAAATTATCTCAAGTATATTCGTATATAGTGGAGAAAAATGATTAATATATCGTAAAGTCAAGCTAGCTACTAGACTTTACTCCAGAACCCTTATACGCATATGGTGAATGACCCCAACTCAACAGTACAGGATCAACGTAACATAGTCGGAATTCCAATATAACAAATAATCAAATTATAATCAATATCAAAATCTTTATCTACATAATTAACTCTCTTTCTTTCTCTTTCATTTTTCTCTTTTTTTGTCTGTTTTGAATCGGTAAGGAGAGAGAGAGTTAAGAGGTTTAATAGAGAGACGGAACCCACATGAGCCGCGTGGCATAAGTGCCACGTTGGCTTTTTTTTTTTTTTTGAAGTTTAAGCTTTTTACTTATATAACCTTTAGATTTTAAATATTCTAAAAACATCCAAAATAAATTCAAGAAAATTTATTAAAATTACTGGGTGTTACAATTCTTTCCCTCTTAAAGAGAATTTTGTCCTCAAAATTCAAACAGATTATACTCAAATCAATCGGGACATATTAGATGATAATTAAATCGAATTTATCAGATACAAATCAATCGGAGAAGATAATGAATTTGAACCGAACAAACTTACTTTTCATACATTCGTTTATTTTTATATTCAATACAAATATAAATTTATATTAGACTGATAAGTATACCAAATGATAATCAAACGATACAGCAAATGACATATATAACGAAATCGATAATAAATCAGGATTGAATTCAATTCAATTCAACATAACACTCATAACAATTAAAACTTGGACCCAAACACAGTCCGAGGAACGAATGCTCTGATACCATTCTGTCATGCCCTGGAGGCTGGGCCGGGCAGGCGACACGACAGAGCGACATCCTCGCATCTATCCGCCATCCTGTCAACCTACGTCGGAACATAAAGAAACAGAAACAAAACGGAGTCAGCTACAAAGCCGAGTAACCAGTTATTTAACGACGCAACTTCTTCATAATTGGCTTAATAACAATAAACAACCATTTCAATATGATTGGATTAATCCACACAATTAAATATCAAATTATGTATGCATATTTAATCGGCGATATCAATTGAGTCTAGGTTTTAAATAACAACAGTTCAATTCCAGTTGGAATCCCTGAAACAGGCGATTTCCAGTATTCCAGTACATTAAAAATAATTTAAATCTCCAGACCCCATATTCCGGTTAAATATACCATCATAATCCGATTACCCAAATCAGTACCTAATCAACCATACAAATCGAAAACACAAATTATAGAGAAGTCCGGTTACCTGGTAGTGATCAATCCAAAACTCCAAATCATATTGCAATTAACAGTTCAGAATCAACACGAAGTAGTCAGAATTCCAATAGAACAAACAATCAAATTATAATCAATATCAAAATCTTTATCTACATAATTAACTCTCTTTCTTTCTCTTTCATTTTTTTTTTTCTGTTTTGAATCGGTAAGGAAAGAGAGAGAGTTAAGAGGTTTAATAGGCAGAGGGAACCCACGTGAGCCGCGTGGCATAAGTGCCACGTTGGTTTTTTTTTTTTTTTTTAAGTTGAAGCATTTTACTTATATAATCTTTAGATTTTAAATATTATAAAAACATCCAAAATAAATTCAGGAAAATTTATTAAAATTACCGGGTGTTACACAAATTATAGAAGTGAATATTTTAGTGTTCATGCATGTGCATGGTGATGACCTTTTATGTAATAAAATTATAGGGTTAGTAAAGTATGTAAAATATATAAATATTAATTATTATTTGGAAAAATAAAATTAAAAAATACAATCAATATGATGATCAATTTAAAATATCATATTAATCTCGCTGCTCATGAATGCTATTACTGTCACTAAGACGACAATGATTTAGTGAGATAATTGTTGTCTAATGACTAAAATAATGAATATTACGTAAATGTTAATATAAAATAACTGAGTGTTCTTTTATGATAATCTAATGACTAAATGAATAAATATTAATTAATTAACATCCGTAATATCTTAAATTGAAATAAGTAAAAGAAAAAAAAATTATAACCATCAAAGTTTAATAGGAAATTTGGCTCTTATTGGATTTTGATTATACGGTAAATAAATGAAAATGAAATTTGGTGGTATAGATTAACCACCAATTCTAATTAATGATTTCTAAAATGTTACATTAATTGGTCTGTTTGATTTGTATTATCTGAATGCATTATATATGCATAAGGTTGAGTATTTATTGAAATAAATAAGTAAAAAAGAAAATGATATTCTTATCATATCATATATAACAGAAAATGTGGGGGTTTAAATTTCTTGAAATATTTATCTCATGCTACAATATACATGAATAATAATATGATCAATACTATGCAACATTATGCTTGACAAACTATCAAAGATTATTACTAATCGTAAATAAAGAAAGTGGATTTGTAAGCTTGAGCAACAAATGATGATTCATTAAAATGTTGATGATGGACTACAATTCAAGTTCGTATATAAATTTCATCGAGGGGATGGGTGTTAGCCCTAATGGTCTTCTTGTGGTGGCAACCCAATCTCTAATAGGTGATATCTTAAAAGAGATTCAATGGGTAATAACAATCCGATAAGTAGAGTGGAAAAAATGGCACGGCGGAGCTGACTCTGTCATGGAACAACACGGTTACAGCACGGAACGGTACAGCACGCGTGTCAGTTACGTGCCATGACTCGCGTGTCCCGTGCCGTGACCATTCGCGTGTTGTGCCCATCTTTTGAAACTTTGGCACGGTACGGCACATCACGTGAAAGATTTAGTCACGGCACGGCACGACACGTAGTCACACGAGTCACGTGTAATTAGGACAATTAGATATTGATTTAATGGTGAATCTTGAATAAACTAACCTAAATGATGCTTAAATGGTCTCGCGAGTCATGTATGGTCACGACACGTTTCGGCACCGTGTGACTCACGTGGCGTGACCATTCGCGTGCCGTGACCACCCCTTGACATTTTGGTCACGGCACGGCTCGGCACGTGAAAAATTAACTTGGTCATAGCACGGCACGGCACGAGACCAAAGTCACGGCACTGCACGTTTTTTCCACTCTACCGATAAGTTGACTAAAAGAGCGCACACTTTTATGAGCATTGACTCCAACCCCATCCCTATGATGAATGTGCTCTATGTAGATGATAGGATAAATAATTTAGCTCTTAATGAGAACCGAGGCGGTAATTTCCGCAGGATATGAATCTACACATATCCTTGGTAGGAACTCACTTATATGAAAATGTCTGTATACGGCCGCGGTGCGAGGCATGGGTAAACTTTTAAGACTCTCATGAAAAATTCAAGACTTGCGTAAGGCCATTAATGCACGTACCGCGACGAGAATCTCCATATTGTGTGTGTGTGTGGTGGTTGAATTTTGGATCAAAGGAACGAGTTCATGACAAAGTTCACTTTGTTTCCTCCAAATTAAAGCTATCGATACTAGATAAAGTTCAAAGTTTGTAAACTACTTTATTTATGCGCAATATAAATATCGAGCAATTTGCTTCTATTTCATATACTGTTTGATATTTCTAAATTTTTGAGTTTTGTGGGAGATTGTTGGAACTTGAGTTCTAAAAACTCAAAATTTCCTCTTCAATAATTTTTCTTAAAATCTCCATTTGTGATATTTAAAATTTAGAGGGTTAAATTGTAAGTCTCATGTCCATTCATTTTCAATTCCGTTAATTACTCTCTAAATTGATTCATAATAAAAGGAATAATAATTGGCCCAAAGGGCGCTTGAGCACCGCTTGGATCCGTTCTCTTTCTTAATTCAATTCTCATTTACTTCGCATTCTCACCCGAAACAATATATCTATAGAACTCTTAGTGCGGGATACATCAAATAAGAAAAACCATCTCTCTATTTTTTAGTATCCGATAATTCACTCCCACAAAATATTTGTTCATTATATCAATTGATCGAATTATGATATATGCTATGCTGGATATTGCGGAGTTATCGTCAGTTGCTTTCATGGTTTATGGCGTGCCTAAGAAGCAACAACTCAAGATTATCTTGATTGCGGTTTCATCTTGCACGATGAAACGGAATACGCTTAAGGACAGTATTTCGCACAATCCGGGTAACTCTATTTCAACTTGATTTATTTTAATTAATTTATAACTATCTGAATATTCTGAAATTTATCCCAACAAACTTTGTGCTTTTTTAGAAGAATGTTTATTTATTTATTGGTCTACGGAATTCTTCAGGAGTCATGTAAAGAGGTTGAGTTCCTGGTAGCTGAAGCAAAATTAATTTTCTTTTTATTTGGCAAAAAGAAAATTATTGACTTCTTTTTTGTACATCCTTCATATCTAGGGGTGAAAACGTTTTGGATAATATCCGATCCATTTTTAATCCGTATTCAAGAAATTAGATGTGGATATCCGATATCTGAATATCCGTGTGAATATGAATACATATATGATTTTACGTTTCAATTATCTGTATTCAAATAATAGATATATACCATATAATTTAATATATATTATAAATAAGGCATAATCGGTTATATACCCATCAAAACTTTTGAATTTGGATATTTGCCCATATCCTATTCAAAATTTACCTCAAATTTGAATAGGATATGAGCAAATATCCAAATTCAAAAGTTTTGATGGGTATATAACCGATTCCCCCTATAAATAAATTATGCTATTCACTATTATATTTAGATAGTATTATCAACTTTAATATTTTTTTAATATTTTTTAATAAGTATTCGATCCGATCCATATCTGTGTCCATATTCGTATCTGTATCTGTATCTGTATCTAGATCTAGATCTAGAAATTAAAAAGAGATATTGATATGCTTTTACTACTGTCCGCTCCATATCCGCTCCGTTTTCACCCCTAGACCATATCCTACTTCCACTGAGCAAGAAAATATATATTATTTTTGAATGATTTATTCTCACTCAATATATGCAGAAATTATAAATGTCTTATACACTCATAGAAATATGTTAATCTGTGTCTTAAATTGGGACTGATCTGGGCCTTTTTTAGGTGACTAGGCATGCGCGAAAAAGGCTATGCAACTAGCAGACACACAAAGATTGTTAGAAGCCCAATAGCCCACTAAATTACTCCTCTTTCATTCCAACACAGTGTTGGACAAAATTGGGCCACATTGAGCTTAATCACATGTAACATCGTTCACATTTTTATTGCCAAAAACAAAAGAAGAGAAAAAAAAAAATCATAGATTTATTCTTTTGAAAAAAAAAAAATCTGAATCGTTATTTGATTACATTTTTAAAAATTCAACACATGTTTTTGAATATTTCTAAAGAAAATTTACACAAACTCATATTATTTCAGCTGATCAATATTAAAAGGAGATAGCTTCTTCCTATTCTAGAATTCATAAGGTAAAATTATATACACCTTAATTTTCCAATAATAGTTTATTAAATAAAATAAAATTAGATTTTAGTGTCAGATGTGAAAAGTATCGTATACCGTAATTTTTCGTAATGGTAAGATGGATATGAAACAAAAGAAATTACTCTTTTTTTCTATTTCAACATCAACGAACTCACATTTTTGTCTATTATAGAAACCCCAACTATTTACTGAAATCATACACACATATCTTTCCACCGAACTGGCGTTAGTAAATTAATAATACTTGTAGTCTGGAAATAACAATTTATGATAATTTTATTTATTCCAAACTTCATAGATTAATATTTTTTTAATTGTCAAATCATTATATTATAGTTATAGTTATAATTTTTAACACAACTCGAATTAACAGGACATAACAAAATTTGCAATTTGCAGCATAAGAATTCTTTTTAGAAAACTTTTTTTTTTTAGAAAATTTTAATAAATATGAAATAAGGGGAAGAACGGTTTTTTATTTTATAATTAAAATCTGTAAGACATAATAACATTGTGCACATAAATACATAATTTAGTCCCATCCATTATTGCTAATTTTCTTATTTCTTAGTTCTAAAATAAAAAAACAATTATTCCATTAAATTTATTTATTCATATTCTTAGAGAGTTCACTAGTATAAAAAAACATAGCTTAAAACCATGTTGTTCTAGAATATTTACGAGCATAATAATTTATTTTCTAAAAATTGATTTTATACAGTGTTTAGAACACTGTATAAAAATACGCTAATTGAGCTACGCTTTTGGATCCTAAACGCTTAGCGTTTAGAACACTGTAATAGCGGTCCGCTAAGTTATGGCATCAAAATATGCTAATTGAGCTACGGCCGCTATAGCGGTAATAGCGGTCCGCTATAGCGCATAGCGTGTAGCGCAAATAGCGCGCGCTATGCATAATGAGCTTTTTTAAGCAATTTATATGGGCTTTAAATAAAGACCCAAAAAAATTAAATAAAAACCCAAACCGAAATCAATTAAAAGCTTTGTTGCTACAGATATTTTAATTTGTCCAAACTGAGAAGGAAACCCTTGTCGCTGAAATTAGGAAAAATTTAAATAGAAATCATGATGCTTAAGATATTTTGAATAGAAAACGATCGATAGTTTATGATATTAATTCTGAATCTCGATTCTTGGTCAAGATAAAGAAGCCCTCGACCAATCCCTTCTATGATCTTGTAACGCTGCCCCAAACCAATTCATGGCTCCTCACAGGATCTGTAATGGACATTTTAATTGAAAATTTTAATGTGAATGGTAGCATGGGGGCAGTAGACCAACTATATTGCAAGTACTCACAACGTATTTCTTGTGCACTTTTTCTGTAATTTTTTTTTTAAAGAACTGCCGTTTTTTTTGGTGAAACTAAAAGTGCAACAAGTTCTTGTCCTTGGTGAAAACTATTGCAGGATGTTAAGATAATAAAAAAAAAAGGTTCCATAAAGTTTGTTAAGAGTTGTGACTTGTGATGTAGCTTAAAATTGTGCTTTCTCGCAAAATAACATAATAGAATTTCGATGGACTATATCATAGAGGAACTTGTCAAGGCTTGTGCTACAGAGGTATTCGTAGACAAGAATCTTTTCTGCGCCGTCCAAGCACACCAACCTAACAACCTTACAAGGTTCCTATGTTGAAGCTTAGCAATCAGTGACACCTCATTACGAAGGTGTACCACTCCTTGTTGGGAGTTCCTACCACTCGTAATCATGCCCTGTTTAATTATGTATTAAATGCAACACCACCAAATTGAAGATAAGTAAACAACAAATTCTGTTTATTGTGTATCCTCAATAAACCTTAGTACCTCAGGTAATGAAGTTAGCTCGTTATCAAATTTTTATATGATATAATAAAATATTTTATCACCAGGGAGAAAAAATGTTCATGATGTGATCGGCAAAGTTCAGGTGTGAATGCCAGCACAGCAATCGGTAATGTTCCCAATTTTATAATTTAAGATGATATAGAATTTCTCCATAATGGATGCATAATGGTTTGGCCATGAAATGTGATTTCAAATGTATACTATTATCAACAGAAAGTTGACATTCAGACAAGGGAAGAAATGGGGAAAAATTAGTCATTTCCATAGCCAAATTCTGAATTTAAAAATAGGAAAGTGTAGAAGAACCATATAGACTGGTCCAAAGCCACATTCCCCAATCTTATTTTCTTCTGAGAAGTTACTGGTAGCAGCTTTTATTGTTCTTAAATGGAAAAAGGTAAACTCCTCGTCTCTGATATTTTCTTGTGGGCTTTTAGTATCTGGTAATCACCATAATAAAGATATGAGTAATTCTAATTAAATCTGACTGAATATGAATACTAATTAAATCTGACTGAATATGAATACCTGTAGTCTGGATATAACAAATTAAGATAATTTTTTTATCCGAACGTCAAATATTAATACTTATATTTATTTTTCAAATTTACAAATCATTAAACAAAATAATCTAATCTTTTTGGAAAATTATAATCAATATGAAAAAATGGGAAGCACGTTTTTTTTATATATTTTATAAAATCTGGAACACAATACCAGTATGTACATAGATTCATAATTGGAAATTATAGTACTTCTTAGTTCTAAAATTAATAAAAAAAAAAAACTATTCCATTAAATTTATTTATTAAGATTCTTGTAGAGTTCATTTGTTTAAAAAAACAAATGAAGAAATAATTATTGGTATTATGAAGAAATAATTATTACCAAATTATATCCATATAAATTTTACCTTGCTAAATTATTCTCAAATTTTAAATTGTAAACTTGTAGGTACTATAGTGAAATTAATCAATTTTACTGTTATCTCAAATAAAAAAATTAAGTCAAATTAACAGGACTAGTCAACATGCAAGTGAAGTGTTAAACACGGAACGGAACCATAGTCGTAGTCATGGCCTCATGGGAGACTTCCAAGTCAACTCTACCTGCTGCCCCAATCAAACAAGGTAATAATTGTATCTGTGTCTACAGGCAATATTTAGTACAACTAAAGATAAAGTAAAGTCGATAAAGCATTTAATCCGCTGTTCAATGGCTTCCTCTTTATGTCGAAACAGCTACTTGCCTAGTTTTCTATTCTTGCTTTTCTGCATGATATTCAACTTGGTTGCATATGCATCACCATACGTTTGGTTAGATTGTCCCACCGATTCTAATTTCACACTCAACAGTACCTACCAATCAAACCTCAATAGTGTCCTCTCTATGCTCCCGTCATCTGCTTCTCCAACTGGCTTTACAATTGCAATGCATGGTGATGCCCCTGATCAAGTATTCAGTCGTGCGTTATGCCGGGGCGATCTGTCTCCCTCTAAATGCCAGTCATGCCTGGCTACCGCAGCCCAAGGTATTACAAGCTGGTGCCCGGTTGGTAAAAAAGCAATAATTTTTTATGACAAGTGCTCCCTGCGTTACTCAAACTCCAACTATACCACACCCGAGGAAAAGCTATGGTGTCGGATACTGTATAACGTAGGTACCATATCAGATGCACAAGCATTTGAAAACTTGTACAATTATCTCATCGGTAGCCTTGCAGCTAAGGCGGCCAATTCAAGCCGGAAGTTTGCTATGAGTCAGGCAAATTTTACTAGTGATATTACAATGTACGGGTTGGCACAGTGCATGAGGGATCTGTCGGTTGAAGAGTGCCACACGTGCCTGAATCAGTCGATGGGTTATTTTCAGAGTTGTTGCAACAAAAATCAGGGTGGAGTTGTTCTCCGGTACGAATGTTACATGCGCATGGAGATCTATCCATATTTTGACAGTATTAGCGAAGATGTATTATCACCTCCACCATTGTCTATCATGTCGCCCCCTCCCCCACAGTCTGTGCCAGACTCCGGTATCGCCCCATCACCGACAGAAATTACTGGTAAGATTGTGCACAAAGAAAAATTGGCAGGTCTTACTACCTGATTATTTTGTACCTACTAAATAAATCTAACCTTAATGCATTCTGTTCAAAATTTTGACTGAAACTTGATTTTCCGTGTTAATTCAAGAAACTTATTCAATTTCTGTTTGCAATTTATGTTATGTTTAGCTAACTACTGCAGCACTCCCCAGCTTTAAGTGATTTGAAATTATAGGAGGCTTAATTTTGTTTATATCCTCAATAGCTAATAATTCAGTTTTAAAATTGTACCATAATTAAATCGATGCAGGGAGCAAAGATAAAAAGAAGATACTTCCTCTGGTTATTGTGCCGTCAATATGTGGTTTTATAATCCTCATGGTGGCCTTATTTTGTATTCTGAGAAGAAGGTCAATGCGACAAGCAACTTGCACAAGTACCTTTCTTATTGACACTTGATATTTTTTTTTTTTTGAATCAAATTAACACTTGATATTGATAGAATACCTATGTTACCTCCAGAATACCTAAATTTTTGAAAATTGAAATATCACCGTATCCGTATCGTATCTGATACGATATCCGTACCCGTATCCATGCAACTTCTAAGAATACTATGATCAATATTTCATTGACCATTGAGACACAAATTAAGCGCTTCAAATTTGAATTATTTTATTCAAACACTCAGGTTATTTTGTTAAGTTTAAGGGGGAAATTTCATACACCCCTCAAAAACCTCGAAATTATGTATTTCTCCACTAAAATTCATAATATCGTATTTACCATTCTAAATTTAAAAAAACTCACAAATTTACTCAATTTATTGACTTTTCTATTAAAGCTCATTTTAAATTTATAAAGTACCCATTTTACCCTTTACTAAAAAAATATGTATTCTATCTAAGAAAATGTTTCGTATTCTAATTGATTGGTTTTCAAGGACAAATGATTCATTTATTTACTTGTGATACATACATATTGTCATTTAAGCATATGCTTGTGTGTGAGTCACAAATAAGAAAATAAACCATTTGCTCTAAAATTGACCAATTAGAAGACTAAATATTTCTCTTAAATAAGTTACATTTTTTTTTAATTTTTTAATAAAGAATTAAATGGGTACTTCATAAATTTAAAATGAGTTTTATTAGAAAAGTCAATAAATTGGGTAAATTTGTGAGTTCTTGAAATTTAGAAAGGTATATATGATATTATGAATTTTAGAGGAGGAATACGTAATTTCAATGTTTTTGAGGGGTATACATGAAATTTCCCCTAATTTAATGTTAAAAAGCAAGTTCGTAACCTATATATATGATGATTCTATACGACCAACAACACTCTAGATGACATTAATTATAATACACTTCTGCCCATTCTAAGTTCTGTTCGAAAGTAACAAAAACAATAACATTGTCGAACACACAAATCTTTCGACCTTTGACCATAATTTTTTTTTTGAGGAAAAATAACGAATCTGCTGCGATCTCTCTCGGGATTGCAGGATTTTGAAATTCCGAGATCAACGGTTCAAACTTTTTCGTGCGCGGATCTCGAAAACATTCTCCAAAAGTAAATTTTCATGCACGCATCTCGAGAAAGACCAACAATTGAGATCGGATCGCAGGGTCCTCTGATCCCCCGAGAATCACAGCAGATTTATTTTCTCAAATGAAAACCTGTTACCTTTGACCATAATTTAAAAAAAAACAAATAATTTAGTTCGGTTCCCAAAAATGTTAAGGCCAACAGTTTCGGATCAGGTAGGGTTATGGCATGTCACCACATTGACTCATTTCGTGTTATAAAACACATTTATTTTAGGCTTTTTCGTTTTCTTTAAAAAAGATAATGATACTTAAACTATCATCTTGATTCAAAAGGCACCTCTTAATTTTAATCTACTTTCTTACAGGCACGAATAATGAGGAGAATTCTAACCAATTATTTAAACTGGAAACCCTGAGGATTGCTACTAATAATTTCTCCCCATCAAATAAGCTTGGAGAAGGTGGATTTGGGTCTGTTTACAAGGTGAACTTCCATGCTCCTTTATGGACTGTTTGTTAATAATGTTACCATAAATATTTTCAGTTGACAGATGAAGTTCTCTAGGATTGGTTAGTTTGGATACAATGAACTTAATTCCTTGATCTGTGAACTCAATTTTGTTTGGTTTTACAAGAATTAGAAACAGTTTCTAAATTCTAAATACTATACATAGACATGCAACCGTGTTCTTGATCTATGTCAGTTGAACAATACATTCACAGTGAAAATATAAATTTTAGAATTAGCTATTTAAATAATCAAATTACCACAAACGCTAATAGTTTCAATGTAATAAATTGTTCATGTGGTTCTTGATGTGGTACCAAAAAAAAAAAAATGAACTTCCATGTGGTACAATACATGGATGTTAAATAAGTTCCATTCATCAAAGCGAGGATCAAACTCAAAATGAATGTGAGTTAATAAGGTATTGTAAATGTGATTGTTGTACGCAAACACCTAGCTATAATTGGTATTCTTTAATTTGTGATAGGGATGTCTACCAAGTGGGAATGAAATAGCTGTCAAACGACTCTCCCTTGGTTTCGGACAAGGTGTTTCTGAGCTTAAGAATGAAGTACTCGTACTTGCCAACCTCCAGCACAAAAATCTTGTCAAGTTATTGGGCCTTTGCTTGGATGAGCATCAAAAGCTATTGGTTTATGAGTTTCTCCCAAATAAAAGCTTGGACATGCTTCTTTCTGGTACTATAGTTTCCAACATCAACATATATTTTCATGTTCAATTTAGTGTTTAGTAATCAATATAGGCAAAACAAAACTATACTATTAGTTCAACTCAAAATTTAAAACAATTCATATCTTATTGACACGAAAGTTATGCAAATAATAGTTTAAGAGATATGATTAAACTTTAAAAAAAAATCATATTTTAACATCTGAGTTTCTCATCCCATATTAATATTTTTTTATTACGACTTGCGGAAATTTTAAATTCCAATAAGAATTGAGCTTAGAATAAAACAACTACATTAATGATCGATATGAATTTCATTACCTAGATCCTAAAAAAAGGGAGAAGCTAGATTGGAAAAAACGGTATCAAATCATAGAAGGAGTTACAAAAGGGCTACTTTACCTTCATGAAGAGTCTCGGATAAAAATTATCCATCGGGATCTCAAAACAAGTAACATTTTGTTGGATGAAAGCATGCTTCCGAAAATATCCGATTTTGGTCTTGCCAAAATATTCAACATTGACAAATCACAAGGAACTGCAAGCCGAATAGCCGGGACAAAGTTAGAACATTATCTTTTGTTATTCTTTAATTTATAGCTAGCTTTCTCGTTACAGAAACAAAAGGGTTGAATTAAAATCTCTCTGTTTTTTTTTACTCTGTTATGAAGTGGCTATATTGCACCAGAATGCTTCACGCGCAGACATGTCTCAACAAAATCAGATGTCTTCAGCTATGGAGTGATAATTCTTGAAATATTAACGGGCCGAAGTGTGAGAGATTTTAAGGGTTCTGGAAGCACTCCAAATCTTTTAAGCATGGTAAAATGTAAATTCTAATCAATCAAGTTATGAGATCAAGACTAGAGGTTTCATTTTTCTCTAGGAAAAATTGATTTTTTTGTTGTTGTTGCTAAACTCAGTTATTTGAATCATTTTCCTGGAATAGGTATGGAAGGAATGGTGCAACAGAAGAGCACTACAAGTAATAGACCAAAGGCTACATGATTCGTACCGAGTTTATGAGGCATTAAAATGCCTAACTATAGCATTACTCTGTGTCCAAAATGATCCTTCAAAAAGGCCGAATATGGCTTCAGTTTCTCTTATGCTCAGCAGTAACTCAATGAACACACCAACACCATCAACTCCAGCATTTTTCATACAAGATACTAGTACTACCGAGACCGAGGCAGAGAATTATGATAGGCAAAGCCGCCGAGGAATTGGGACAAGACCAAACCAAATTTCAGTAAATAATGTAACAATTACCGAAATGGGTCCGCGATAATTTTCAGTATATAGTACGATTTTCTTTAATCTTCTTTTATTAAATATAAATTCTCTAAAAGGCTGTATGTAATTTAATAGCCGGAAGAAATTCACTACAATATCAATTATTTGCAAATGACTCTTATCTTGTTGGAGTAACAGAAAATGTCTGTACAGTTTGCTAGCTAGTCGACCCACTTAGAATACTATATGTTATAAGTATGAAGAATGAAAGTAAATTTTATATTCTTTTGTAATATTTTTAATTGTCTATTATTGTTAGGCAAATTTCGCCAAATTTTTCATTTAAAAGAGACTCTTTGTTCCTGAAAGGTTACAATAATTAAATAATTAAATAATTAAAAACCATTTTTAAAGCAAAACAAGGTTAACTTAAACATCAAATTAATTTCAAGATTAATAACTTTAATTAGTTGTGGGTTCGATGGTTATAAATGAGCTTAATAGACATCTGGGATTTTAATTGGACCTTAACTAAAATAGTATGGGAATCAAAATGGAGTCAATAGACATCTCTGGAGATATGTTTGAATTTGTATAACTACGCTAGACCTTGTATGGTGATAATCGACCTCAGCCAACTGCACTAACCTTTAAAATTCTACGCCTCCTACACTTCAATGCGAATGGCATGTAGAAGCCCTCCTCTCCAATTGCACATCTTTCATTAATGTTCTTCTTGATTTAGTCATCACTTCAGAAAACCATGCAAAAGATTCCTTTGTCCGAAGCAAATATACATAACATGCTAGATTATAGGTCATGCATGTAGTAAGGATATTTGGGTTGTGAGAAAATATGGTAGCATTGAATTATGATTTGATCATGGTCTCAAGGAAGAGGGGTATTTTGGGAATACAAAAAGTAGATAGCTAGCCCTTTTATTTTAAGTCTAGACATATATTAAAATGCGTCCCCTGAAGCAACTGGTACTAATGTCGACGTGTAATATTTGGTTGGAATCTCTGAAACTTCCAATTATATGCCAATGAAAATTCAGGCAGCTGCCTAATGAAGCAACTTCTGCAATTCCAATGTATGGATGTCAGGACAACAAGATGAGAAGATAACATGGGGACAAATTGCTTGCTAGCTGTGTGATTTTGTTCTTTTGTTGATAACTTCAGAAGTATCCTCATGTCTACAGAAGTATATTTATCTGTGACTGTGATGCACAAAGCTAAATGGTAAAATTAAACAAGTTCAATCTTATTTTCTTTGAAGCATAGGTATTCTAGAAATAATTTATTTTTTATTCATCTTTGTAGTGGTACACAACTAGAAACACATGAATAAGAAAATACAATTCTTACAATTATTGATCTACCAGACTACCACGCAGATTATTTCTGAAAATTCCAAAATATCACATAGTTGGTTTTTAAAATGAAATTAAAGTATAGAAATGATTTTTTTTTTACGAGAACCCGTTTCTCAGATCACTACCGCGGTTCCATCTTGGAAAACTCATCACTGTAAACTAGTTTTTGCGTATCTAATACTATTCTTGTTGTTTTGGCTAGCAGTTGTAGTTGCGCTCTGAAAAATGAATGCAGGGGCTGAAGGAACTGGAAGATTCATTGATTGACTGCTTAGCATAAGGAGCACAGCTTCCATTCCAGGTCTTTGTGATGGGTTATCCTCATGGTTCTGACTCGGAATCGGGTTCTTGACCGTGGAATCGGAATCGGATGAATCGGCCAGAATCAGCCGAGTTGACTCGGAAACTCCGATTTTTTTGGCTGAACCTTATTTTGTAGCCAAAAGGTAGGAAAAAATTGGTAAAAAAATAATTTATAGAAAAACTATGTTAACACAAAATATTATACTCAAATAATCCACTAATTATATAATGTAATACAAGCATTACAAATAGAACATTTTTTTTATTACCAGAAGATATGCCGAGCTGGCTGGATCATCTCATCGTTATCTGTATTAAAAGACGAATGGGAATATTGCTGTGTCTATTTCAAATTAAGTAACAAGATATTATAAATTAATTATAATGTTGAATAAAATAATGGAGAACAAAATTAGTAATTAACTTAGATTTGTATACTAATATTTAACTAACAAAAAATATGTACTATTATAACATTAATATGTACTTTTCTAATAAAATTAGTAATTAACTTAGATTTGTATGACTCCAGCTTGTATGCAACTCTCCAGCTGTATGACTCGACCATTTTACAAATATCTTTTTACATAAAATGATTTTAATCACAGTTGTAATAGTTGACTCAGCCAAAACTCGTTCAAACTCGGTCTGACTTGGTTTGACTCGGCCTGACTCGGTTTGACTCGGCCTGAAAATCGGCTAACTCGGCCGAGTCAAACACTGTTCAACCGAATTTTGCTAAAAAACTCGCATGGGCGCAAAGCTCTGGTGAAAGTCGGATCGGACACGGCCGATACCGAGTTGACTCGGAATCGGCCGATTTTCCAAACCATGACTTATCCTGAACACACAGAAGCCCAGTATGGATACATCTTAAGAGATATTGGAAGGACAATGGCCAATTAGGCTTCTATCTACAGTCCAGTGGCACACCTTGTCTCCAGTGATGCCAAACCTAAGTAAATATGAGGTATGAATAAAATTTATTATGCAATTTGAGTTTTTACATGAAACAGAAAAACAAACTAATAGGTTAATAGGTATTCTTCCACCAGGTTTTGATGGCTGGAATTACTTCGACCCATCACAATCTCCAAAACTAATACACCATAACTAAATACATTTGATTTTTCTGAGAATAACCCGTGCATTGCATATTCTGGCGCCATATATCCACTGAGATTAAATTATCACAAGGGTTATCTCTCAGTAAAAACATAACAACTCCTTGGTCCCATGAGATTATGTACTTAATGTTGGAATAAATAGACAAATAAGAAAATTCATTATAAACATACTAGGTCCCTGCAATATGACTTGTATTTCCTTGGCTGTCACTGATGTCAAACAGCTTGGCAAGACCAAAATCAGAGATCTTGGGATTCATGTCTGAATCTAATAAGATGTTACTTGCTTTAAGATCCCGGTGAATGATTCTGAGTCTCGATTCTTGGTGAAGATAAAGAAGCCCTCGACCAATCCCTTCTATGATCTTGTAACGCTGCCCCAAACCAATTCATGGCTCCTCACAGGATCTGTAATGGACATTTTAATTGAAAATTTTAATGTGAATGGTAGCATGGGGGCAGTAGACCAACTATATTGCAAGTACTCACAACGTATTTCTTGTGCACTTTTTCTGTAATTTTTTTTTTAAAGAACTGCCGTTTTTTTTGGTGAAACTAAAAGTGCAACAAGTTCTTGTCCTTGGTGAAAACTATTGCAGGATGTTAAGATAATAAAAAAAAAAGGTTCCATAAAGTTTGTTAAGAGTTGTGACTTGTGATGTAGCTTAAAATTGTGCTTTCTCGCAAAATAACATAATAGAATTTCGATGGACTATACATAGAGGAACTTGTGATCACTCAAAAGAGAGCAATGTTTCTTTTAATATTTATAAACTCGAAAATGCTATCGGTTCGGACTGCAAGCGCACAATCCTATCGAGTAGTATGTTCGAGGTCGATCCACAGGGAATATTGGTTCAGTGCTTTGAGCGATCGAATCCCAATCTTTCGAAAGGCTAGACGAAATCTGAAAATTGAGAGATGTTGTTGTGATCAATGTAAATTAGGAAGCAATTAAAAGTAATTAAAATAAAGATAGAGATGAGAATTCCTAGGGTTTCGGCACACCATTGCTACTCAATCCGCTTTGACAATATATTCCTGTTGCGTCTGATTTTCTGTTGTTGTTTAATGAAAGACACCACATAGGTCATTGCGATTTATGTTACGCAATAATGACAGATCTTTCACCGAGATTCTACATAGGACACTGCGATTTTCCTTACGCAAATGTCTGATCTCTTAAGTACCCCAAATTACTACACAGATCACTGCGATTTTCTTTACGCAAGTGATGGAATTTGGTTCGCGTTTTGTTGGTCTGGTTTATGGTTTCCCCGCTAAGGTTTTCTTCACATAAACCTAATAAATCTCAACGAGGCTAATTCATACAAATAGTTTCTCTTGCCATTAAAGTACTGTCACTACCCTAACGGACTCAAACTAGATCATTGAAGTTAGATAAAGAGATAATAAATTACAAAAGCATTTAGATTCAACAACAATAAATCATAATCAACAGAAATATATATATCAAAACATCAAGAGTAACAAGGTTTACTGCCTAGTCCTAAGAAAATGAATTTAGCCGCGGAACGGCATTGTTACAAGCACTCCTCTCTTCTCTCTTTAATCAAATCTAACCCTAATTACAAAGATAAGTTATTCTTCTGCCCAGGGGCCTTATATAGGAGTGGAGGGACGTCTGGAGGTTGAGTAGGGGCTAAGAAACTGATCTGGAAACAGCTGTCGACAGTTATTCCCCAAGGATTGCCTTCGGTTACGGACCGTATCGGATGATACGGTCCGTATTAGGACCTTGATGGTTAGGGTTTAGTACTTCCAGCGCTATCTTCTGGTCTGTGCTAGGCCTGGTCCGTATTAGGCAATACGGACCGTAATAGAGACTTCGTCGATAAGCGTCGCTGATTCGATTGACCTGATTCTAGCTCCATTTGGTGTAAAATAGTCCCAAAACCTGTTTTCTGCAATAAAACACAAAGAAGGGTGAAAGTAGCATTTTTCTCTAATAAATTAAACATAAGTGTGAGAAAATATGCAAAACCTAAGCCAAAACCCTACGTAAATCATCATTATTTTGACTCTGATCACGCCTCCCAACTTGAATTGTTGCTTCTCCTCGAGCAACGACATCCCAGCTGGTCAAAGATCCGGTCTAGGTTAAACCATACAATCTCAAGGGCTTGTTTAAAATTAAATTAGAACTTGGGTTTGGTGCAATTGGCATGACAATAAAAATTTAGAATTCTAAAATATTCATGATCTCTCCCTTGAACAATTATTCACCCCATGATTGACTTTATTATGCTTATCCTAGAAAAATTATAATCGAACAATTTATTTCCCAAATATCCTTAAAATTGAGAGTATTAATTTCTCATTCGATTATAAATAGATCCCTTCCAATCAATAGGAATTCTAATGATATAAATTTGATTTTCCTTCCCAATTGATTAGAGCAAAGTATGACAACTAAGTGTGTTGGTACTTGTGACTATTTTTGAAAAATTAAATATGTACAAAATTTTAAAATTTGGGAGGTTTTCTCGAGCCTATTGGTAACCAGTCTTGTGAAGGCACCCGTACTCTTTTTATCCTCCATCTTTTATTCTATTTTTTTTCTTTGTTTTTCTATTTTTTTGGATTTTTCTCATTTCTGATTTTTTTTTGTATTTTTGTATTTTTCTGAAAAATAAAATATTTTTGTGTCACAAGCACCATGATTACACACAATTCTGAGTATTCATTCATACAAGGAATTATTGCATAGTTTCGCTAGGGGTCTATCTATAATAAATGGGTATTCTAAAACACTATCAAGCTTAAAAGACTTTGCAAAAATAAATTACTCAATAAATAAAAATTCTAGGGTTTGCGATTTTTGATCAACTCTCATGGTTAGCAATTAATTGTTCACTTTGAGATCACCAATAATTTTAAAAATTCTAAATTTTTTGTATCATGGTCGATTGTCTAAACCCCAGCCTAATTCAATCCAAAACAATTCCTATTTGATTAATCTACTCCTAAGAAAAATAAAAATGCAAGCTAGCTAAAAAGCTCAATCTAATCATTCTAGGATTTTCGGTAAAGCCTCCAACCCTAGTCAAAAATTGAGTAAAACTACTAGCACCTAAGAATTTAAAATGCAAAAATTTTAAAGATACATGGTCAATTTACTTTCCTACCCCCCGAATAAAATTGAGCATTGTCCCCAATGCTCGAGAGATAAAAATAAAGGAAGTAATAAAGTAAAAAGACCGGGGAAAGATACAACTCACTGCACCTCAATCCTGAGGTGGTGGAGGTGGTGGTGGTCGCTGGATCTCCTCGTAGAATGACGGGTCGAAGAGTCCATAGGGTGGTGGCTGGTACTCGAATCCGGAGTCGAGAGCATACTGATAATACTGCTGTGCCATGTAGCGCGTCTGCTGGATCTCGCGCCTGCTCTCGTCAACACTCCTCCGGATCTCCTCCATGCTGTTTCTGATTTCACCAACCTCGTGGTGAATTGTCAAGATGTTCTGCTCCATCTGCCGGGTGGTTTCGGTTGTTGTCAGGTTGAGCTCATTGAGGTTGTAGTTCATCCAATCTACCATTTGGATGAACTGATCGTACTCTGCTGTAGGGGCATCAGATGGTGCCGCCCCTGAAGATCCGGCTCTAGCTGCCGATGTGCCTGCCTCCCTATATGCATCAAAAGGAGGCTCCTCCTCTCCTCTCTGCTGTCTGTTGACATTAGCCTGATTTTGTATTTCTGCTTGGCTCTCGATTACATCAATGTAATCTTGAGGAGGCTCGTATGTCGGGCTCGCAGGTCGTGCCATTTTCCAAGAGGCCCTATTGCGGAGATTGAGATGTCGGAAGGGAAATTGGATGATTCCCTTCGGTGAGTTGTAGAAATAGGGACCTGGATAGTGACCGGTGACGAACTTCATGGCTTGGAGACATGGCATGTCGATGTGTGTGAGCCCGCTCACCTCTTGGAGATGGTCGATCTTTAAGGCGAGATGCTCAGCTAAGATTGTAGCCACGAAACCGATGGAGGTGTTGCTGCCTCTTTTTTTGGCATGTGCAGCTTCATGGATGTGCCTGCAGAAGAGATGACCGAGGTGGAGTCGCACCGGCGTGGGCTCGATCAGGCACTTGAAGAGATAGAGCTCGGGGAGAGTTACTTTGGATGAAGATTCGCCTCTCGTGAAAATGGAATTGGCGAGGACTACTTGTAAGAGGCGAATTTGGGGGTCGATGATCCTGCTTGCCGGTCGAGTTGTGTTCTGATTGTCGTCCATGATGCTGTACCAGAACTCTCGGCAATCAGGGAGATCGGTGGTGCCATCATTAGGGAGGTCGAAGATGGCACAAAAATAATCCATTGTGACCGAGTAGAATGTGTTCAACATCTGGAAGGTGATGGAGTCGCCGTCATAGGTAAAAGTTGCAAGGAACTCCCTTGTGAGTAACTTGTAGGTTTTTACTCCTTTGATGAGGTTGATGAATCGCCAGATGTTGATGCGATTGGTGAGTTGCTCGAGTTGCGCAAGGAGGCCCAGTTGCCCAAGTGTATTTGTATCGATGGATTTATGATGCATGATCTCCTTTGTCTTCATCAATTTGTAAATTCGTTTGCAATTTACGTGATGGATGACGGGTGTGTATTCGGTTTCATCCTCCATCGACTCATCAGAGTCCTCTTCTTCGAGGCCAAAATCCTGAGGGTTGAACTCCTCTGGGTCATAGTCCGCATCGGAGACTGTGGTGTCTTTGATCGACTGCTGGGCGTCGGAATGAGAAGATGAATGATTGGAGGATTGTGGTTGCGAGCTAGAGGACCGGGAGGATCGGCTAGAGGAGCTCTGTGGTGAACCGCTTGGGCCGGCCCCTCCGAGGACTCTCTTAGCGCTCCTTGTAACTGCCCCTAAAATCTTTTTCATTTTTGGAGCCATTTGTTCGAAATTAATGTCTCTGTTACGGACCGTATTGGTCAATACGGTCTGATTACGGACCGGTTGGCTGGTGAATTTGACCAAGTACCGGACTGATTAAGGACCGTATCCAGGTAATACGGACCGTATTAAAAGGTATTTCTGGAGAATTTGCTAAGTGCTGGTTCTGGTAAACTATTACGGACCGTATTGGGGTAATACGGGTCGTATTATACTGGTAAAAATTGGGGAAATTAACAGAAACTAATTTTTTTGTGATTTTCGTTGATTTTAAGAAACAAAACTTAATTACCTAAATTAATGTAACAGAGATTAAACTAAAACAAATGCGAAAAATGAAATTAAAAACTTTGAAATTGAAAGAGGGGTTTAGAAAAACTGAATTTGGAAGAGGAGAATCGAGTGGCCGTCGGATACGGACCCGGTACGGTCCGTATTAGGGCAGGGACACGGAGAGAGGGCTGTGGCGGCGGCTTCAATGGTGTTTGGGGATGAATTCGGTGATGAGGATCGGCGGCAAGGAAGGGAGGCTTGATTTTCGGGCAGAAGTTGGAAGAGGGAGAAAGATAGGAGATGGAGGGGGAGAGAATAGGGGAGAGAGAGGAAGAGAAGGGTTTAGGAGTTAAAACGAAAATGGTTAACGGTTATGAGACGTGATTCGCACGGGATTTCAAACGTCTCTTCTTAACGGGTTCGCATCACCCGAATTGGCCTTTATTACGGACCGTATCAGCCAATACGGTCCGTATTCAATCCGTTAGGCAAACCCAATAGCCGCTAAGTTTTAACTCCTTTGAATACGGGCCGTATCAGCCAATACGGGCCGTATTCACCACTTGTTTCCTGTCTTCTTACTCTGTTGCCTCCGTATCCATTCCGTATCAGCCAATACAGGCCGTACCAGAGATTATTTTTCCATCTTCCAAGATGTCTTTAATCAAGCCTTTTCTCCAATATGCTTACCTGATCACAGGAAAAAAGGTGGGTATGAGTTGTTTCTTTGTTAAAGTCCTAATCAAATTGAAAATAAATAACTAGAAGAAAATGTATAAAAGTGGCCTTGGGTTGCCTCCCAAGAAGCGTTAGCTTGACTTTGTGTTGCATCAGTTTCTTCCAGATATCCTCTCGTCAATGCAAGCGGGTTACCTGTCGGGTGGTTCGCCTTCAGTGTCTTCTGTGGTTTCATCATCATTGCCCTTCTCGAAGAAGTCGATGGGTGTTTGAGGTCCGGGGTCGAACGCTAGACTCACACCGAGCACTACTTCAACCTCGTCAGTCTTTGAGAAATTACATCGAGTTCTTCGCGTAGGTTTGATCAGAGTCAAAATAATGATGATTTACGTAGGGTTTTGGCTTAGGTTTTACATATTTTCTCACACTTATGTTTACTTATTTAAAGAAAAAGGCTACTGTCACCCTTCTTTATGTTTTATTGCAGAAAACAGGTTTTGGGACTATTTTACACCAAATGGAGCTAGAATCGGGTCAATCGGATCAGCGACGCTCATCTACTAAGTCCCTGTTACGGCCAGTATTGACTAATACGGACCAGGCCTAGCACAGACCAGAAGATAGCGCTGGAAGCATTAAACCCTAACTGCCAAGGTCCTAATACGGACCGTATCACCTGATACGGCCCGTATCCGAAGGTATCTCTTGGGGAATAACTGTCGATAGCTGTTTCCAGATCAGTTTCTTAGCCCCTACTCAACCTCCAGACGTCCTCCACTCCTATATAAAGCCCCTGGGCAGAAGGATTAGTTATCTTTGTAATTAGGGTTAGATTTGATTAAAGTGAGAAGAGAGGAGTGCTTGTAACAATGCCGTTCCGCGGCTAAGTTCATTTTTCTTAGGGCTAGGCAGTAAACCTTGTTACTCTTGATGTTTTGATATATATATTTCTGTTTATTATGATTTCTTGTTGTTGCACTAAAATGCTTTTGTGATTTACTATCTCTTCATCTATTTTCAATGATCTAGTTTGAGTCCGTTAGGGTAGTGACAGTACTTTAATGGTAAGAGAAACTATTTGTATGAATTAGCCTCGTTGAGATCTATTAGGTTTATGTGAAGAAAACCTTAGTGGGGAAACCATAAACCAGACCAACAAAACGCGTACCAAATTCCATCACATGCGTAAAGTAAATCGCAGTGATCTGTGTAGTAATTTGGGGTATTTGAGAGATCAGACATTTGCGTAAGGTAAATCGCAGTGTCCTATGTAGAATCTCGGTGAAAGATCTGTCATTCTTGCGTAACATAAATCGCAGTGACCTATGTGGTGTCTTTCATTAAAACAACAACAGGAAATCAGACGCAACAGGAATATATTGTCAAGGCGGATTGAGTGGCAATGGTGTGCCGAAACCCTAGGAATTCTCATCTCTATCTTTATTTTAATTACTTTTAATTGCTTCCTAATTTACATTGATCAAAACAACATCTCTCAATTTTCAGATTTCGTCTAGCCTTTCGAAAAATTGCGATTCGATCGCTCAAAGCATTGAACCAATATTCCTTGTGGATCGACCTCGAACATACTACTCGATAGGATTGTGCAATTGCAGTCCGAACCGATAGCATTTACGAGTTTATAAATATTAAAAGAAACATTGCTCTCTTTTGAGTGAGCAAGCTTTTTGGCGCCGTTGCCGGGGAATAATGGTTCATTGTGCAAGGCCTCGCGAGACGTCCTTGCTTTGACCATTGAATCCAATTAATTAGAAACGCTTAGATTTCTTTTTTTTTCTGCATTTTTATTTTTCTTTTATTTTCAATTTCGTTTTTATTTTTTATTTTTCTTTTTATTTTCAGTTTTTTTAGTTTAATTTTCAGATTTTTTTTCTTTGTAGGAAACTACACACTGGCCGAATCATCCGTACGAAGATCCGAGAAGATTGCTAGTAGGAGAGGACAATTCGCTTCCACATCACCGATAAGAACCAATCATAGTTCTTCATCAAGTAATTCTGAAAGCGAAGAAGACTCAGATTCGATCAACATGAATATCCCACCGAACGAACTGATCAACAATGGAAGACAACACAATGGTGATAATGGAGTTCACAATGCAGCAAGACCCAAACTTCTACGAGACTATTGCGTACCGCGCGCGAATGATCCTAATTTTAGTATAAACCCGCCAACTGTTACGAACCGTAATTTTGAGATCAAACCTGCTCTCATAAATATGGTTTCGCAACAGCAATTTGGAGGATTTCCACATGAAGATCCACATCTTCATTTGTCAATTTTCCTAGGGATATGCGAGACGATAAAGATCAATGGAGTTACCGATGAAGCAATCAGGCTAAGGCTATTTCAATTTTCATTAAAAGATAAAGCAATAGCATGGTTATTTTCCTTACCGGCCAATTCCATTCAAACTTGGGACCAATTGTTTAATGTCTTTATTGCAAAATATTTTCCACCATCCAAAACTTCGAGGTTTAGAAATGCAATTACTAATTTTGAACAAAGGGATGTTGAAACATTGTGTGAGGCATGGGATAGATATAAGGATATGTTAAGGTGTTGTCCACATCATGGTCTAGAAATATGGCTGATTGTCCAAACTTTTATAATTGTCTAAACCCTACCGATAGGTTGTCCATTGATGCTTCCGCAGGAGGAGCAATCATGAACAAGGAACCTGACGAGGCTTACAACCTAATTGAAGATATTGCATTCAACCAACACTACTGGATCCCTGAGCGAAAGAAGCCAACTCCAACACCTGGCATGCACCGAGTAGATGATATATCCATGCTGAGCGCAAAGATTGATGCTTTGCAAATGACACTCAACAAGCAAACCAAGCAGCGAACGGTAACAGCAGTCAATGCCGCAACATCTGTGGCTATTGTGGAGGAGCGCATGAGATGACCGAATGTATGAATATGACGGTAACTGAGGAAGAAATAGAGCAAGCAAACGCAATCGACAACAGCCTTCGACCTCAGCCCGCCTACAATACATACCATCCGAACAACCGAAACCATCCAAATCTCTCATACGCAAACAATCAAAGGCCTGCTGCACCCCAACAGAACTACCAACCACAGCCCAATTATCAACCGAGATACAACAATCTCCAACCGAATTACCAACCAAGGCAATACAACCAACCACAGCAACCTGACATCACATCTTTAATAGAGAGATTCCTAGAGAAGCAAGACAAGGCTAACGCCGAAATCGCACAAAAGATCGAATCCTTAACAAACCGCAACAAAGACTTAGAAGACAATGTCTCTAAGATGGCAAAAGAACTCTCGAGTATTACACGCGGAAAAAGCAAATTTCTGGGCCAACCGGAAGAAAACCCGAGAGAGACTTGCAAGAGCATAACATTAAGGAGCGGTACAGCTTATCAGGGACCTCCCATGCCCGATCAAACTTCCGATGAGATGCATGTAGAACCATCGCATTCCAAAGAGTACGAGCCGCAACCAACGGAACCGCCCGTATTCGAAACGCCTATTGAGGAGCAGAATGACACCGTAGGTGGAGACGTACGACAACCCGAACCTGAATATATTGCACCACCACCCTACAAGCCACCTCTGCCATTCCCTCCAAGGCCGGCCAAGCACAAGATAGAGCCGCAATTCACGAGATTCATGGAGACACTCAAGCAATTACAAGTCACAATCCCCTTCACTGAGGCAATTGCAAGCATACCCTCATATGCTAAATTTCTGAAGGAGATTCTTTCGAACCGCAGTAGACTCCAAGAATACTCAACAATCCCGCTCAATCTGGAATGTAGTGCACTCATGCAAAGCAAATTACCGACAAAGTTGAAACATCCGGGAAGCTTTTCGATACCATGTACAATTGGCACAACAGATTTTAAGAAAGCTTTATGTGATCTGGGGGCAAGTGTTAGTTTGATGCCAAAGGCGGTATTTGATAGATTGAATTGTGGAGATCTATCACCAACTCGAATGGCATTACAACTGGCTGATCGGTCAATTCGGTATCCTGAGGGAGTATTGCTAGATGTACCGATCAAAGTCAGAGATTTTTGGATACCTGGAGATTTTGTGGTAGTTGATATGGAAGAAGATGAACACATTCCAATCATCCTTGGAAGACCATTCATCGCTACATGTGGAGCAATGATTGATGTCAAGAATGGGAAAATTTCACTAAATGTCGGAAAGGACAAGGTTACTTACGACATAAACAGAGCTCTAAAATACCCTTCTGACATTGATCGTGTCTTCAATTTGGACATCACTGACGAATTTGAAGAGGAAGAATATCCATTTGATGAATTCGAAGAGTTCATGGGTTTAGAAGATTTGAATAGCCTTCTCAGAAGGGAAGATGACGAAGCGCATCCTGAACAAGATTTCACCACTAAACCTGACGAGGTTTATAATGAAACATGCGCAAGTTGCACCACTGTCACAGAAAAAGGAGAAGAAATTCCCGCATCCAAAATCCTACAACCTGTATTTCCCAATACAGTTAGTAGCGAAGAGAAGAAAAAGGAAAGGGCAACCTCTCCTCCACAACTCGAGCTTAAACCTCTTCCACCCAACCTACAATACGAATTTCTAGGCCCAAACCGAACCTATCCGGTAATTGTCGGCTCTCAGCTTGACAAGACCCAAATCAGCAAACTCGTCAATACACTCAGGAAACACAAGAAAGCCATTGGCTACACGATCGATGACATCAAAGGCCTCAGTCCTACCATTTGCATGCACCGAATTCTGCTAGAGGAAGATCACAAACCTTCACGAGAACCGCAAAGAAGGCTCAATCCGAACCTGAAGGAAGTGGTCAAGAAAGAAGTCCTAAAGTTGCTAGATGAAGGCATCATTTACCCCATCTCTGATAGCAACTGGGTGAGTCCCGTCCAGGTCGTTCCAAAGAAGGGAGGCACCACAGTTGTGAAAGGAGATAACGACGAAATGCTCCAAACAAGAGTCGTTACAGGGTGGCGAATGTGCATTGATTATCGGTGGCTAAATGTGGCGACAAGGAAGGACCACTACCCTCTTTCGTTCATCGATCAACTGTTGGAACGACTAGCGAAGCATTCATACTTCTGCTACCTCGATGGATACTCCAGCTTCTTCCAAATTCCAACTCATCCCCAAGATCAAGAGAATACCACATTCACATGCCCCTACGGAACTTTTGCATACCGACGCATGCCCTTCGGGTTATGCAACGCCCCAGCGACCTTCCAAAGAGCCATGGTGTCTATCTTTTCAGATTTTGTTGAAGAAATAATGGAAGTATTCATGGATGATTTTTCAGTTTATGGGGATACCTTCGACTCATGTTTGAAGAACTTGTCTAAAGTTCTAAAAAGATGTGAAGAAGTAAACCTCGTATTAAATTGGGAAAAATGTCATTTTATGGTACAGGAGGGAGTTGTGCTTGGTCACACCATTTCCTCTAAGGGATTGGAGGTTGACAAAGCAAAAGTCGAGGTAATTGAAAAGCTAACTCAACCAACATGTGTTCGTGACATTCGCAGTTTTCTTGGTCATGCAGGTTTTTATCGAAGATTTATCAAGGACTTCTCAAAAATCGCGAAGCCACTCTCAAACTTGACCATGAAGGATGCCGAGTTCATCTTCGATGGGAAATGTATCGAAGCATTCAACACACTTAGGAATGCTCTGATTTTAGCTCCAATTCTCCAACCATCCGACTAGGACTATCCTTGTGAGATCATGTGCGATGCAAGTGATTACGCAGTAGGAGCAGTCCTGGGACAGCGGAAGGATAAGAAGTCCTATGCAATCTATTACGCAAGCAAAGTTCTAAATGAAGCCCAATGCAATTACACAACAACTGAGAAAGAACTACTCGCAGTAATCTTTGCAATTAACAAATTTCGATCTTACCTTGTAGGTTCAAAAGTCATCATCTATACAGATCATGCAGCAATCAAGTACCTCATCAACAAGAAGGATGCAAAATCTAGACTCATCCGATGGGTACTTCTCCTACAAGAGTTTGATATCGAAATTAGGGATAAAAAGGGCACAGAGAATTCGGTAGCCGACCATCTGTCAAGATTGAGACAACCAAGCGAGAATGATCAACCGATCGATGATTTCTTTGCTGACGAACACCTCTACTCTGTAGAGATAAGCAAACGGCCCTGGTACGCAGATCTGGCCAACTACATTGCATGTGGAGCCATCCCTCCCGACATGACATTTCAACAAAAGAAGAGATTTTTGGCAAATGCTAAACATTTCTACTGGGATGATCCTTACCTCTTCCGTCTTTGTGTAGACGGGATACACAGAAGATGCATCACACACGAAGAATCGAAAGGCATCATCCATGACTGCCACTCTCGCCATATGGTGGCCATGCATCATTCCAAAAGACAGAATTGAAAATCCTTCAAGCAGGTTTTTATTGGCCGGACATCTTCAGAGACGTTAAGGATTATGTCTCCTGCTGTGACGCATGTCAATGGACGGGAAACATATCTAAACGTGATGAGATGCCGCAAAATTCAATCCTAGAAGTAGAGGTTTTCGATGTCTGGGGAATCAATTTTATGGGGCCATTCCCAAGCTCAGGTAACAACAAGTATATCCTCGTAGCAGTCGACTATGTCTCAAAATGGGTGGAAGCAATTCCAGCACCCTCAGCAGATGCAAATGTAGTCAAGCGACTGTTCCAGAAGATCATATTTCTAAGATTTGGTATCCCTCGAGTAGTGATAAGTGATGGAGGATTGCATTTCATCAACAATCAATTCAACAATCTTCTGAAGAAATATGGCGTCGCACACAAGGTGGCAACTCCTTACCATCCACAAACGAGTGGGCAGGTAGAAATTTCAAACAGAGAAATCAAGAACATCTTGCAAAAGACTGTGTCTTGGTCAAGGAAAAATTGGGCACTCAAACTAGACGAAGCACTTTGGGCCTACAGAACCTCGTTCAAAACTCCAATCGGAATAACACCCTATAAGCTGATCTACGGAAAAACTTGTCATCTGCCGGTGGAATTAGAACACAAGGCGTATTGGGCAATCAAAACGTTCAATTATGATCTTCGGGATGTAGGCAAAAAGAGGCTACTAGATCTGAATGCACTAGACGAACTGAGACTCCATGCATACGACAATGCAAAGATGTATAAAGAACGGGCGAAATTCTACCATGACAAAAAGATAAGAAAAAGGGAGTTCAAGGAAGGCGACATGGTGCTTCTCTTCAATTCACGACTCAAACTCTTCCCCGGAAAATTGAGATCCAGATGGACAGGACCATACAAGGTCACTTACATGTACCCTTATGGAGCAGTCCAAATCTGGAGTCAAGAAACCGGGTATTTCAAGGTGAATGGTCAGAGGTTGAAGCACTACATCGCAGGAACAAATGATGAGCATAAGGAGACATATTCCTTCGGGAATCAGCCAAATGATGGATGAAATCAAAAAGTCAAGCTAATGACTTTAAACAAGCGCTTCTTGGGAGGCAACCCAAGGCCACTTTTGCTTTCTTTTTCATATAAAAATTCAAAAATCAAAAAAATATTTCATTTGATCCTAAACTATTATACTGATCACAGGGTTACTAATCTTACCTACAGGAGGAGATGCTGGAAGAATTTGGTCGAAAAATTCGAAGCCCGTCACGAAGATTTACTCTCTGTTACGGACTGTATCAGTCCAATACGGGGTAGTTCTCCAATACGGACCCATCTCGGACTTGGCGCAGGAAAAGCAGAATTCAACACAAAACCGCACAACGGTTACGGACCGTATCAGTTGATACGGACCGTATTCAATGTGCAGAAATAACCAACTCTCTAATTCTGGCACTCCAAGAAAGAAGTTCGAATTTTAACCAAATTTAACTTCCCACTACTATCACCTTCTGCACATTCATCACACCCTTTCACTGCCATATAAACTTTTCATCCACTTTCCTTTTCCCTGCACCATTTCATAGAATTTGCAGATCAAAATTCGAATCCTGTCCACAGAAATCCTCAAAGTCAGGCCCGTATCAACCCCGTATCAAGTAGATACGGCCCGTAATAGAGACCGAAACCAGAGAAAAATGGCGCACAACAGCCCTCGTTCCTCCGACTCTCAATCCGACGATGAAAACACCTTCGCGACAGCCATGGAGATCAAATTCCGCAACAAACAAGAATTCGACCGTGCTCAAACAATGCTTGACCGAACTATCGCGAACAACAAAGTGATGTGTATCAATACCATGAAGGTCCTTGGCTGCTATGATTATGTGCGAGTCTCCCTCAACAATATCAATTTATGGGATTTGGCGGACCGCCTACGAACCATAAGAGTCTATTTGAGGCCCTCCATTGAGTTTCTATCAACACTACAATGGGATGGCGACAAGATCAAATACCGATTGTTCAACCGCCCATTATATCAATGGAGGAATTTTGCAAGGCGCTGTCCATCCCCACAAACGGCGAAACCAAATTATGCACAAGGGAGAAACGCATGAAGTACTGGGAAATGATCGCAATTGATGAGCGCAAAATATACCGCAAAGACTCCCGCCTCATCTCTTCGATAGAATTAAGGTATATTCATATTATTTTGACTAATTCTATATTTCCAACAGGAGAGGACACAACGGAAGTGCGAGAGAGGGACATTTACATCATGCGCTGCATGAAGAGCCATAAGCATCAACCACACCTTGGATACCACATCTTGCACCACCTCAAATCGGTGGCCGCCGACACAAAGAACAATCACGTGGTTTCCGTGGGTGTTTATGCAACCCTCCTTGCGCACCACCACAACATAAAACTCGTCGGCAAAACTGACGTATTCGGCAACAACCGCCTTAACATGAACTACCTAGTGAACAACAATCACGTGCAAGCAGTATTCAATGCACACATAGGTGACATAAAATACACGTTGAAAATAGGCGAGGGAATGACCCTCCATATCGGAATGGATAAGGGGTCATTCCAGTTTGGATACGAATCCGAACATGGAGTTGATGCACGAAGCGACGAGGAAGAACCAATAGAGGAGGAACCAATCGAGGAAGAACCGACCGAAGAGGAACCAACCGAAGAGCTCATAGAGGAAACACATAGCGCATCACACCACTCATCCATCCACCATCATGACATGGCTTTCGTACGCCACCTCATTCCGCCGCGCGATAATAACAACGAAGCGAACTCCATGCCCGCACCAACTGGATGGGAACAAGAGACAACCATATCTCAAGCTCGTGAGCCCGGTCCAACCGCACGTTACGCCAACAACACCCTCGAGAATTTGAAGAAACGCACCCGCTACTTGGAGGAATATTTGGACAAGGTAAACAAAGCCCACGAGAATTTCTATGAATATTGCCTTTCCAAGGGAATACCATTCACACCACCGATTCCATTCACCCCACCACCACCCCTTCACAACGAGTAATCTGTGAGATCTTTCTTATCTCTCTCTTAATTGTTTATTTTCTTGCATTGAGGACAATACAAAATTTAAGCATGGGGGTAGGGGTAAGAAATTAGTTTAGGAATTGCATTGTATCTAGGATCATGGCATGTAGGACCCCTTAGGACCCTTATTTTTTATTTTTTTTCGCTAGCAGTTTTACTCAATCGGGACCACTTCTCAAGGCTTAACTAAGATAAGTTGGGAGGAACGATTGAGGTTTTTATCTAGCGTGCATATAGGCATTTGCATTGATAGGATCATATAATTTAGGGGTAATTTGCATGTAGGTTAATCAAATAGGAATTGTTTTAAAATTGAATTAGACTAAGGTTTAGACAATTGGCCATGATACCAAAAATTCGGAATTTTTAAATTATTTGTAATCTCGAAGTGAACAATTAATTGCTAACCATGAGAGTTGACCAAAATTACAAACCCTAGAATCTTTATTTATTGAGTAATTTATTTTTGCAAAGTCTTTTAAATTTGATAGTGTTTTAGAATACCCATTTATTATAGATAGGCCCCTAGCGAAAATATGTAATAATTCCTTGTATGAATGAATACTTGGAATTGTGTGTAATCATGGTGCTTGTGACACAAAAATATTTTATTTTTCAGAAAAATAGAAAAATACAAAAAAAAATCAGAAAATTAGAAAAATCCAAAAAAATAGAAAATTTCAGAAAAAGAAAAAAATAGAATAAAAGATGGAGGATAAAAAGAGTACGGGTGCCTACGCAAGACTGGTTACCAATAGGCTCGAGAAAACCTCCCAAACTTTAAATTTTGCACATACTTAATTTTTCAAAAATAGTCACAAGTACCAACACACTTAGTTGTCATACTTTGCTCCAATCATTTGGGAAGGAAAATCAAAATTTATATCATTAGAATTCCTATTGATTGGAAGGGATCCATTTATAATCAAAATGGAAATTAATACTCTCAATTTAAGGATATTTGTGGAATAAATTGTTCGATAATGATTTTTCTAGGGTAAGCACAATGAGGTCAATCATGGGGTGAATAAATTGTTCAAGGGAGATGTCATAAATATTTTTAAAGTTCTAGATTTTTATTGTTATGCCAAATGTACCAAACCTAAGCCCTAATTTAATTTTTAACAAGTCCTTGAGATTGTATGGTTTAACCTAGACCGGATCTTTGACCAGCTGGGATGTCGTTGCTTGAGGACAAGCAACAATTCAAGTTGGGAGGCGTGATCAGAGTCAAAATAATGATGATTTACGTAGAGTTTTGACTTAGGTTTTACATATTTTCTCACACTTATGTTTAATTATTTAGAGAAAAAGGCTACTGTCACCATTCTTTATGTTTTATTGCAGAAAACAGGTTTTGGGACTATTTTACACCAAATGGAGCTAGAATCGGGTCAATCGGATCAGCGACGCTCATCGACTAAGTCCCTGTTACGGCCAGTATTGACTAATACGGACCAGGCCTAGCACAGACCAGAAGATAGCGCTGGAAGCATTAAACCCTAACTGCCAAGGTCCTAATACGGACCGTATCACCTGATACGGCCCGTATCCGAAGGCATCTCTTGGGGAATAACTGCCGACAGCTGTTTCCAAATCAGTTTCTTAGCCCCTACTCAACCTCCAGACGTCCCTCCACTCCTATATAAAGCCCCTGGGCAGAAGGATTAGTTATCTTTGTAATTAGGGTTAGATTTGATTAAAGTGAGAAGAGAGGAGTGCTTGTAACAATACCGTTCCGCGGCTAAGTTCATTTTTCTTAGGGCTAGGCAGTAAACCTTGTTACTCTTGATGTTTGATATATATATTTCTGTTGATTATGATTTCTTGTTGTTGCACTAAAATACTTTTGTGATTTACTATCTCTTCATCTAATTTCAATGATCTAGTTTGAGTCCGTTAGGGTAGTGACAGTACTTTAATGGTAAGAGAAACTATTTGTATGAATTAGCCTCGTTGAGATCTATTAGGTTTATGTGAAGAAAACCTTAGCGGGGAAACCATAAACCAGACCAACAAAATGCGTACCAAATTCCATCACATGCGTAAAGTAAATCGCAGTGATCTGTGTAGTAATTTGGGGTATTTGAGAGATCAGACATTTGCGTAAGGTAAATTGCAGTGTCCTATGTAGAATCTCGGTGAAAGATCTGTCATTTTTGCGTAACATAAATCGCAGTGACCTATGTGGTGTCTTTCATTAAAACAACAACAGGAAATCAGACGCAACAGGAATATATTGTCAAGGCGGATTGAGTGGCAATGGTGTGCCGAAACCCTAGGAATTCTCATCTCTATCTTTATTTTAATTACTTTTAATTGCTTCCTAATTTACATTGATCAAAACAACATCTCTCAATTTTCAGATTTCGTCTAGCCTTTCGAAAGATTGTGATTCGATCGCTCAAAGCATTGAACCAATATTCCTTGTGGATCGACCTCGAACATACTACTCGATAGGATTGTGCACTTGCAGTCCGAACCGATAGCATTTCCGAGTTTATAAATATTAAAAGAAACATTGCTCTCTTTTGAGTGATCAAGGTTTTTGATTAAGGCAAGGGCTAAGAGAGAGTAATTCCTATTGTTTGCGATATTGGGGCTCTTGTTCAGATCATCGGTTTGTGTCGTCACGGGGTTGGATGGATCTGACCATCATCTTGTATAATGAACAGTCTCTATTTCTGCTTCGTGCACCATTTCCTCGATGTCTTCAAATTCATCCATTCACATTTCATCATTGCCATACTCATCCGTCGTTTCTAAATTGTAGACAAGATTTATGTCAGGTGGGACTTTGGTCTCATTTATGTTGAAAATCATCTTGTTCTCACCAACATTGAGTGAGATTTTTCCATTCCTAACATCGATCATTGCCCCACATATGGCGAGGAATGGCCTTCGAAGGATGATCGGAATCTGCTCATCTTCTTCCATATCAACTACTACAAAATCCGCTGGTATCCAGAATTTACCAACTTTGATTGGGATATCAAACAACATTCCTTCAGGATATCGAATTGATTGGTCAGCTAGTTGCAATAAGATCCGTGTTGGTGACAGGTCTCCACATTCCAATTTATCAAATAATACCTTAGGCATTAAACTCACACTTGCTCCTAGGTCACATAAAGCTCTCTTAAAATCGGTTGTGCCAATGGTGCATAGTATCGAGAAGCTTTCCGGATCTTTCAGCTTTGTCGGTAATTTGCTTTGCACGAGCGCACTACACTCCAGATTGAGCGGAACTGTTGAGAATTCTTGGAGTCTACTTCGGTTTGAGAGAATCTCCTTCAGAAATTTAGCATACGATGGTATGCTTGCAATTGCCTCAGTGAAGGGGATTGTGACTTGTAGTTGCTTGAGTGTCTCAATGAATCTCGCGGATTGCTGCTCCATTGTATGCTTGGCAGGCCTTTGAGGGAATGGCAGAGGTGGCTTGTAGGGTGGTGGTGCAATATATTCAGGTTCAGTTTGTCGTTCGTCTCCACCTACGGTGTCATTTTGCTCCTCAATAGGGTCTGCCTGCGGTTCGAATACGGGCGGCTCCGGTGGTTGCAGCTCGTACTCTTCGGAATGCGATGGCTCTGCATGCATCTCATCGGGAGTTTGATCGGGCATGAGAGGTCCCTAATAAGCTGTACCGCTCCTTAACGTTATGCTTTTGCAAGTCTCTCTTAGATTTTCTTCCGGTTGGCCCGGAAATTTGCCTTTCCCACGTGTAATACTCGAGAGTTCTTTCGCCATCTTAGAGACATTGTCCTCTAAGTCTTTGTTGCGGTTGGTTAAGGAATTCGATCTTTTGTGCGATTTCGGCATTAGCCTTGTCTTGCTTCTCTAGGAATCTCTCCATTAATGATGTGATGTCAGGTTGCTGTGGTTGATTGTATTGCCTTGGTTGGTAGTTCGGTTGGGAATTGTTGTATCTCGGTTGAAATTGGGCTGTGGTTGGTAGTTTTGTTGGGGTGCAGCAGGCCTTTGATTGTTTGCGTATGAGAGATTTGGATGGTTTCGGTTGTTCGGATGGTATTGTAGGCGGGTTGAGGTCGAAAGCTGTTATCGATTGCGTTTGCTTGCTCTATTTCTTCCTCAGTTTCCGTCACATTCATACATTCGGTCATCTCATGCGCTCCTCCACAATAGCCACAGATGTTGCGGCATTGACTGCTGTTACCGTTCGCTGCTTGGTTTGCTTGTTGAGTGCCATTTGCAAAGCATCGATCTTTGCGCTCAGCATGGATATATCATCTACTCAGTGCATGTCAGGTGTTGGAGTTGGCTTCTTTCTCTCAGGGATCCAGTAGTGTTGGTTGATTGCGATCTCTTCAATTATGTTGTAAGCATCGTCAGGTTCCTTGTTCATGATTGCTCCTCCTGCGGAAGCGTCAATAGACAACCTCTCGGTAGGGTTTAGACCATTATAAAAAGTTTGGACAATCAGCCATCTTTCTAGACCATGATGTGGACAACACCTTAATATGTCCTTATATCTATCACATGCCTCACACAAAGTTTCACCATCCCTTTGTTCAAAATTAGTAATTGCATTTCTAAACCTCGAAGTTTTGGATGGTGGAAAATATTTTGCAATAAACACATTAAACAATTGGTCCCAAGTTTGAATGGAATTGGCCGGTAAGGAAAACAACCATGCTCTTGCTTTATCTTTTAATAAGAATTAAAATAGCCTTAGCCTGATTGCTTCATCGGTAACTCCGTTGATCTTTATCGTCTCGCATATCCCTAGGAAAATTGACAGATGAAGATGTGGATCTTCATGTGGAAATCCTCCAAATTGCTGTTGCGAAACCATATTTATGAGAGCATGTTTGATCTCAAAATTACGGTTCGTAACAGTTGGCGGGTTTATACTAGAATTAGGATCATTCGCGCGCGGTCCGCAATAATCTCGTAGAAGTTTGGGTCTTGCTGCATCGTGAACTCCATTATCACCATTGTGTTGTCTTCCATTGTTGATCGGTTCGTTCGGTGGGATATTCATGTTGATCGAATCTGAGTCTTCTTCGCTTTTAGAATTACTCGATGAAGAACTATGATTGGTTCTTATCGGTGATGTGGAAGTGAATTGTCCTCTCCTACTAGCAATCATCACGGACCTTCGTACAGATGATTCGGCCAACGTGCAATTGTCCTAAAAGAAAAGAAAATCTGAAAATTAAACTAAAAACTGAAAAATAAAAAGAAAATAAAAACTAAAAACGAAATTGAAAAATAAAAGAAAAAGAAAAATACGGAAAATAATAAGAAATCTTGGCATTTCTAGTTAATTGGATTCAATGGTCAAAGCAAGGACGTCTCGCGAGGCCTTGCACAATGAACCGTTATTCCCCGGCAACGGCACCAAAAAGCTTGATCACTCAAAAGAGAGCAATGTTTCTTTTAATATTTATAAACTCGGACATGCTATCGGTTCGGACTGCAAGCGCACAATCCTATCGAGTAGTATGTTCGAGGTCGATCCACAGGGAATATTGGTTCAGTGCTTTGAGCAATCGAATCCCAATCTTTCGAAAGGCTAGACGAAATCTGAAAATTGAGAGATGTTGTTGTGATCAATGTAAATTAGGAAGCAATTAAAAGTAATTAAAATAAAGATAGAGATGAGAATTCCTAGGGTTTCGGCACACCATTGCTACTCAATCCGCTTTGACAATATATTCCTGTTGCGTCTGATTTCCTGTTGTTATTTAATGAAAGACACCACATAGGTCATTGCGATTTATGTTACGCAAGAATGACAGATCTTTCACCGAGATTCTACATAGGACACTGCGATTTTCCTTACGCAAATGTCTGATCTCTTAAGTACCCCAAATTACTACACAGATCACTGCAATTTTCTTTACGCAAGTGATGGAATTTGGTTCGCGTTTTGTTGGTCTGGTTTATGGTTTCCCCGCTAAGGTTTTCTTCACATAAACCTAATAAATCTCAACGAGGCTAATTCATACAAATAGTTTCTCTTGCCATTAAAGTACTGTCACTACCCTAACGGACTCAAACTAGATCATTGAAGTTAGATGAAGAGATAATAAATCACAAAAGCATTTAGATTCAACAACAAGAAATCATAATCAACAGAAATATATATATCAAAACATCAAGAGTAACAAGGTTTACTGCCTAGTCCTAAGAAAATGAACTTAGCCGCGGAACGGCATTGTTACAAGCACTCCTCCCTTCTCTCTTTAATCAAATCTAACCCTAATTACAAAGACCAGTTATTCTTCTGCCCAGGGGCCTTATATAGGAGTGGAGGGACGTCTGGAGGTTGAGTAGGGGCTAAGAAACTGATATGGAAACAGCTGTCGGCAGTTATTCCCCAAGGGTTGCCTTCGGTTACGGACCGTATCAGGTGATACGGTCCGTATTAGGACCTTGATGGTTAGGGTTTAGTGCTTTCAGCGCTATTTGCTGGTCTGTGCTAGGCCTGGTCCGTATTAGGCAATACGGACCGTAACAGAGACTTAGTCGATAAGCGTCACTGATTCGATTGACCCGATTCTAGCTCCATTTGGTGTAAAATAGTCCCAAAACCTGTTATCTGCAATAAAACACAAAGAAGGGTGACAGTAGCCTTTTTCTCTAATAAATTAAACATAAGTGTGAGAAAATATGCAAAACCTAAGCCAAAAGTCTACGTAAATCATCATTATTTTGACTCTAATCAACTTGTCAAGGCTTGTGTTACAGAGGTATTCGTAGACAAGAAGCTTTTCTACGCCGTCCAAGTAGCAACCTAACAACCTTACAAGGTTCTTATGTTGAAGCTTAGCAATCAGTGACACCTCATTACGAAGGTGTACCACTCCTTGTTGGGAGTTCCTACCACTTGCAATCATGCCCTGTTTATGTATTAAATGCAACACCACCAAATTGAAGATAAGTAAACAACAAATTCTGTTTATTTGTGTATCCTCAATAAACCTTAGTACCTCAGGTAATGAAGTTAGCTCGTTATCAAATTTTTATATGATATAATAAAATATTTTATCACCAGGGAGAAAAAATGTTCATGATGTGATCGGCAAAGTTCAGGTGTGAATGCCAGCACAGCAATCGGTAATGTTCCCAATTTTATAATTTAAGATGATATAGAATTTCTCCATAATGGATGCATAATGGTTTGGCCATGAAATGTGATTTCAAATGTATACTATTATCTACAGAAAGTTGACATTCAGACAAGGGAAGTCATTTCCATAGTCAAATTCTGAATTTAAAAATAGGAAAGTGTAGAAGAACCATATAGACTGGTCCAAAGCCACCTTCCCCAATCTTTTTTCTTCTGAGAAGTTACTGGTAGCAGCCTTTATTGTTCTTAAATCGAAAAAGGTAAACTACTAAACTCCTCGTCTCTGATATTTTCTTGTGGGCTTTTAGTATCTGGTAATCACCATAATAAAGATATGAGTAATTCTACTATATATACATTTAACATTTTAACTTTATAACAGATTCTGATACTCACAGGCCACAGATGCAAGTAGCTTGAACCTCAAACAGGCACCAATTACAAAAACGAGTAGAAAAATAGCAGCTACAGGGTTAACAATAAGAACAAGCAATCTTGTTGTACTCTTATGTGATTCATCTATTAAAAAAATTACATAAGGTTGAACATGAAAATAGTCAAGTGCCACACAAAAATAAGTTAATCCAGCTCTAAAAGTTAAATCATTATTAATTATCTTTTATTTATTCCTGTTGTTATTATATTAACAGGAAATAGATTATTGGTTATATCATTATTTTCTGTCTTATTATTCTCGTTGCTATTATTATGTTCATAGGATGTAGATTTTTGAGGAAACTACATTTGGTGCGAAATTTTTATGGAGGTCCATGTCCCAAGTACCGAATTTTTGTCTGTACCAAGAAAAAAATAGTTAATTCCATGCAAATTAATTAATTCCACGCGGCAAATTGACTTTAATTCCACTTGCCATGGTCCCAACCAAAAATTGGACTATTGGTTACGTTTCTAAATATTCTGTCCTGCTATGTTAATAGTCCTATGCCGGTTATTGGCACACAGGAGAAGATATTCACACTAGTTCATTAATTAATTATTAATTAGTTTGTGCATACCATTACTTTTCTTTGGCAGTCCCTTCCCTCTACGCTCAGAGCTCCAACGATACTACACTCTTAGTTTTGGTCGGCATTTTTCAGCTCCGGTCCCTTCTCTCTTCCTCATTCCCTTCTTCGCTCGAGGAGGTAGAGCCAAAAGAGACAAAAAGTGCTGATGTATCGGAGGTAAAATCTAAAAGGTATCGGAGGGCAGACTGAGAGGAGTCATGGGGGTGGCTGCAATGGAAATAAATCTGCTGCGATTCCAAAGAATCACCGAGTCCTTGCTATTTCAAATCGAACTATTCATTTGTTTAAAATTCGTGTATAAAAACCAACTGTTTTTGAAGTTTGTACATTCTAAAAAATTAAAATAGCGGTGATCTGCGATTCTTTGGAATTGCAGCAGATTTATTTCTGGCTTTTGCTGGGCAATTTTTTTGCTTCCAAAAATCGTTTTCGAATGAGCGCTGGAGGAGTCGCTCTGCAATTCTATTGAACAAAAATGTTACTTGCCGTCTGCAACTAAAGAATTTTATAAAAGAACTACTTTCAATCAGTGTTGTAAATAACAGTATGCGCTCGTTGGATGGACAGGGTACCGCCAAGCTGTTAATCGGGAATAATAAAAAATAATCGAAAATAATCAGCCAATCAGTCGGAAAAATCCGTGACGATTTAGTCACCGCCAATGACTAATCGGCCAATTAATCGGCCTAAACGGATGTTTTTTACAACACTGCTTTCAATGTCTTTTTCCTTATCCTTCGTTAATTGTCATTACTACGTTCGAACCAAAGTATTGATGCTGTCAACAAAACGAACTACAAAAAACCAAAAATATTTTTTTTCGGTTAAAGCCCTTAGGCAAAAACCAAAAATATTTAAAATATCGTTTCTGCATATTTTCACTGAACTTGTGAATTCTCGGAAGTTCTTTCAAAAAAAAAAAACTATTAAATTATATTGTACAATTAACTTATACATGCATTATCTTGAAAATATTATTCACATTAAAAAAAATAATAATTCAATTTTTTTTAGAAGTTTGGTAGATAATACAATAATATATAAAGTAGATGTGTTTACAACAACAAATCATATTTTAAATATAGTTTCACCATCTAGATGGTGCATATATTAAATTTAAGTTAATTTAAAATTTCACTAATAACTATAAAAAAAATTATAATTCACGAATTATTATTATCGGAATATCAAACAATTTTTAAAATGTTAAATGAATATAATATAAAAGATAAATATAATAACATAAAGCACGTTTCGATTGTGACAGCTCCAGAAAAGTCATCCAAGCTCAGATTCGACGAACCGTCCGAGCTAGACTGCGTGTTATACCCTCCAGGTCCATTATTAACTCTGTCTTCGGAACAAAAAAAATAGCACACATGATACAATGATAGTTGCTCCGCTACAGAGCACCTTGCAACTATTCCTCTTCCTCTTCTCCCTTCATGCCATATTCCATGTCGCTGCTCCGGCCACTGTCAGCACTTTTTGTCCAGCTTCGGACTCAAACTTCACAACCAACAGCACATACCAATCCAACCTCAATCGACTCCTTTCGAGTCTCCCGGAAGCAGGTTCAGCCACCGGCTTCTCTCTTGCAACCCAAGGCCAGGCCCCTGACCAAGTCTTTGGACGGGTGCTGTGCCGGGGTGACAAATCGGCCAATTATTGCCTTGCATGCTTCAGGAATGCATCTAAAGAAATATTAACTGACTGTGCACCGCGCGAAAGGGCTCTTATTTATTATGACGACTGCATCTTAGGCTACTCAGACACCAACTCCACCAACTCTGATGAAATATGGGTCTTTTTCAATCCAAACACTGTGTCAGATGTACAGACATTTGAAGATGTGTATGACAATTTGATGGGAAACCTGACAGCTAAGGCAGCGAATTCCAGCCAAATGTTTTCGGTTGGGGAGGCAAATTATACAAACGACGTTACCTTGTATGGATTGGTGCAGTGTATGCGGGACATGTCAGCAGATGAATGCTACACTTGCCTGCAAAACTATATCCAGTACTACAAATCCAACTATGCGGGGAAGCAGGGCGGGCGAGTGTATGGTTATGAATGTTTCTTCCGTATGGAGACGTACTTATTCTTTGACAGCAGTTTCATTGAGGCCCCACCTCCTGATCAGTTGAGTCCTGTTCCTGGTGACAAAAACGCGACATCGTCAAAATCAAATAAGGGTGAGATTGCTCAAATTAAGTAATTAACTTAAAATTTACTTGGTTTGGGCATATTGGTCCTGAATTTTAATTAGTATGGGTGTTAGAAGAAAGTACTTACGCAACTTAATTTGTATTTTTAAAATTTCTTCTAGTTAAGCCATTTATTGAAAGTCTTGCAGCAATTACACATAATTGATAGGTTTGTAAATTGTAATTACAACATTGGAGGTATATATCAGGCTAGTTCATCATGTACCTATATTATCAAATTTGCAGGAAATAAAGATAGAAAGAAGTTGCTTGCTCTGGTTCTTGTGCCATCATTCTGTGGTGTGCTTATGATCCTTGCAGTTTACTTTTTTTGTGTTTTTAGGGCCAGAATTACACCAGAAAATGCAGGTATGTTGCTTGACCATTTATAATGTTTTCTAATTTATCATTTTTTGTTATAATAGTTTAACATTAGAACTTTTTCATTGGCATGATGGAAGAGGATGGGAATTCTAGATCCTTCTTATTTAAAATACAAGCCCTCAAAGTAGCAACCAATGATTTCTCCCAGTCAAATAAGATTGGAGAAGGTGGATTTGGGTCTGTTTACAAGGTAAGCTAATTTTCATTTAGGGACTTGAATTTGTATACTAAAATTCTTCTCTGTAGGAAATTTACAGGAATTATTATTCTTATATTAGGGAATTCTTCCAAATGGAGAAGTGATAGCTGTAAAACGACTCTCCATTGGTTCCGGACAAGGAATTTCTGAGCTAAAGAATGAAGTGATTATACTTGCAAAGCTTCGGCACAAAAATCTAGTGAATCTGTTGGGCTTTTGCCTAGAAGAGAATGAGAAGATGTTGGTTTATGAGTTACTTCCAAATAATAGTCTGGACAAGTTTTTATCTGGTATGCATATGCATGCTAATTATTTATTTTTATTATTTTTGTCATAAATTAACATTTGTTCTCTTAGTAAGTTCTTAATTTGATGTCCTGTTCCGCACGCCATGTCAATTTAATCCTTAATCCAATAATTTTCAAAACATCTGCCCTTTCACCTGAGATTTAATTTCCTATGAAATAGATCCACAGAAAAGTGAACAATTGGACTGGCGGAAGAGATACCAGATTATTGAAGGAATTGCTAGAGGATTGCTTTACCTCCATGAAGAATCTCGAATAAAGATTATCCACCGTGATCTTAAAACAAGTAATATTTTGCTAGATGAAAACATGCTTCCCAAAATTTCAGATTTTGGTCTTGCCAAATTATTTGTCCTGGATAAATCACGCACAACTTCTAGCCGAATAGTTGGGACAAAGTAAGTAGCACAACAATTCCTTCTATCAATAGTTCATTGGTCATTAAATTAGTTTATGTGGTTCCTTTTGTGTGTAACTGTTACTTGCATCATAGCAGAACTAAGAGTATTATGTCTTAACTAATATATTTTATCCATTTTGTAATGCAGTGGATACATTGCACCAGAATGCCTTATGAGTGGATCTATTTCAGCAAAATCAGATATCTTCAGCTATGGAATAATTGTACTTGAAATTTTGACCGGACGAAGTATAACCGATTTTCATGGATCTGGAAGTGCCCCAAATCTGACTAGCTTTGTAAGAAATATACCGAAACTTGATAAGTAATTTAGTAACCCGTAGGTATTATTCTATGCATTTGTAATTTGATTCTAAATTTTGAGCAACAGGTTTGGAAGAAATGGAGCAATGGGAGAGCAGTACGAGTAATTGACCGAAGGCTAGGAGACACATATCCAATTAATGAAGTTTTGAGATGTATGCATATTGCATTGTTGTGTGTCCAAACCGATCCTTCGAAAAGGCCAGACGTGGCTTCTGTTGTCCTTATGCTGAGCAGTTACTCGATGGATTTACCGAGACCTTCAAATCCAGCATTTTTCATTGAAGGCAGTACTACTACCACTACCAATGGGGGAGCACCAACAAACACCAGTGCTGATGCACTAAGGGAACAGTACCATAAACAAAATAAGATGAGATGCAAGGAACTATCTATAAATAATGTGACAATTACTGAGATGGACCCAAGATAATTCAATTTTTTTTGTATTTTAGTTCAATTTTTTTGTCCTCAATTTTCAACGAAGTCAAATATGTTTGGCTTTCCCTACAGACTTGGGCAGCAATACATATGCTGCAAATGTATTAACTGATTTGTTTTGAATACATGACTTGTGGTTCGTTTATACTCCAGATATCTAACAATTGTTTATCACCTCAAGAGGTATCGGATAATTTCAAACAGTAAAATACTTATGTTAAGAGTAATTAGCAACAGCACTCTCAAAAGGTAAGCACCAAGGCCTCTCAAGTGAAAACTATGCATATTCAGATGAACAGCTTCCAGCCATATCACAGTTCACAGATACAAGGGTGGAAGGTACATAGCAGTAAAATAAACAAGCAAGGTGCAAACCTATGGCAGAATTCCAAGAAACTTATTTGATAGGCTAAAAACGACAATATATAATTTGTTTTTTTTTGTTACGAATAAGAAAAACAAATGGCAAATAATCAACCAAACAATAAGAAAGAAAGGCAGAAGATTTCATGGGGAATCCCAGTTCTGGTCATGTTACAATGCATCGTTTTGTTTAAGAAAGAAAAATGCGAAAGCATTGCTAACATGTACAACTCATTGTGGAGTCCAAAATAAGGCAAGAGGTTCCCAAGCCGGTTATACCTCAAACCGACTCCCAGGAAAATCCTTAGAGAAGTGGGCCCTACCCCTTACCATCCAACACTTGACCCGGCACGTTAATAGACCTGATGGTTTCTGACCCTTGACTGAGCTTGACTCCGAGAATAAATTGAATGGTGCTGCTAGGAATTATTCCTGGCAAGTTCAATTCAAAATTTCAATTAATTTAAATAACGCAATATCTTTGACTCGCTACTTTGAAAATTGGAAAGTTCATAAAGCAAATAAAGCTGGTTTAATAGTAGGCGTGTTACTCCTCTCTACATAAGACACAGCTCTCTGTAAATGTAAACACAATTGAATAGAATGAAATTCCTCTTTCTTCAATACTGCTTCTTGAATGTTTAGAGTTTAAGATGCATAACTGTATGGTATTATTGAGTCTAGCTAATATAACATCAGTGTCATTTCAGCCTATATAACACCAACTTCAAAACATATCAAATCGACTTCAAACAGTGAATCCAAATTGTTCAAACCAATCTAATTCATTAGTTGTGCGTTTACATACAAAATTTATAATTTTTTGAATTTATTAGTATCAAGTCAAGCGGTCAAATGTGTGAGTTTTTAAGTTAATTTTAATACATTCATTTTTCAATATTTTTTACCGCTTGATTTGATACTAAAATAACTCGAAAATATAAAAAAATTACATGTAAACGCATCACTCATAAAGTAAATCGGTTTGAACGGTTTGGATTAGTCGTTTAAAATCTATTCAATCAATTTTGGAGTTAGTGTCATATGACACTGATGTCATACTAGCCGGACTCGGTATTATTTCCATATATCTCTTCGACTGTTTCACTATATTGTTTTAAGTACTGACTTGATTTTTTTTTTCTGAATTTTCTGAAGAATATGAGTTCTGCTACGAGTTGACTGAGTGCTATAAAAAGTCGGATCATACAGTCAGAATAAGGTGTTTCACAACCATGGTAAGGACCGCAAATTGGATATACTTTCAGCATCTCTCATGTATTGTGCTTTACAGGGCAAAACAGGGCCGACAGGACCAAAATTTAAATTGAACACGTATAACTTTTGTAAGCTAGAAAAATCTCTGAAGCAAATTTATTCAAGTACTTTATCGAAGTAGTGGCTCAGTTCCTGACAACTTCTTACAATTGCGCAAGAGAAAAAACTATCTAAGAAAAAGAAATGTGCCATAGACCGTCCTTATTTTACAAAAACTTAATGGTAAGAATTAATATATACTATCTCTTCAACTCATTGAGAAGATCTTGTTGACTTTTACTGTCCTCAAATCCATAAGAGCATTTCTAACCTTAATTTCCAATTTACCTGGGTTCAATATCAGTAATTGAAACCTCATTTGGTGACATCAGGACAGACTTGCTTGAGGACCTGTCAGTGTTGCCTCCATTGTTAATAAATCCACTTGAGAATGAGCCAGCACGTATGCTGCTCTTTGCAATGCAAAATGCGGGCTTAGACGGAGTCTCGAGAGACACTGTTTCGCTACTAAGCATCACAGCCACAGTTGACATAGTAGGTCTGTCTGCTGGGTTGTCCTGGACACACAACAGCGCAATCTGTGTGCATCTCAACAATTCACTCCTTGGATAGTGCTGATTTAAAGATGGATCTGCTACTTCTGTAATGGTACCATTGGTCCAGTGCTGCCATACCTATGTTGTGGTAATTTCAGTTTTGTTAGTATACAGTTCCTTTGCTGATTATAGAATAATAAATACAGAGGATCAGTGTTGCTACTTACAAAGCTCAAGAGATCTTCGGTCTGATCATTCTCAAAGGTAGCACTGTTCTTCTTTCCCGTTATAATCTCTAACACTAAAACACCATAACTGAAAACATCTGATTTGACCGAGAAGTGGCCCCGCATTGCATATTCCGGAGCCATATATCCACTACAAGAAAGTATGTCTATCAATGTCAGTTTATATATTATGGTAATTCTGGGGGATTGTAATAAAGTATTTGGTAAAACTAACAATTACTGCAATATATACATGTACGTACAGTACTTGTAATATAATTGGTGACTATACTTACAATGTTCCTACAACTCGACTTGTGATCTCTTGAGTTTGGTCTCCTCCAAAGAGTCTAGCCAGGCCAAAGTCCGATATCTTTGGGTTCATGTCTGCATCGAGCAAGATATTGCTTGCCTTCAGATCTCGGTGAATAATTCTAAGCTGAGAATCTTCGTGTAGATATAACAACCCTCTTGCAATACCAGAAATGATCTTGTACCTTCTTCCCCAGTCTAGTAGGTGCCGCTTCTCCGTATCTACAGAAACAGATAATGAGGACCTTATTTAAGACTAGAAATGTGTTTTTTTTCCAATATTTGAACTACTATACATGGTTATCTACAATTTATAGGGTATCAAGCATATATACTCGAAACTCTGCATGTCCATCTGGGAAGCCAAATCAACATTAAAGCATAGTATCTACCCAATTGGTTGGTAAGGGACTAAAGGCTATGTTTAACTATTTTTGCCAGGGCTAATACATTACTTATTGGTTCTGGTCAAACCTATGCAAAACTGAAATTCACAAAACAATACTTGGGATAGTTAACATTATGGAATTTACTCTAGAATTGGGAATCAACAAAATTGAAAGATAATGTTTTCTGATAGTGAAAGAAAACTTTACCAAAAAGGATTTGGTCAAGACTTTTGTTAGGTACATATTCATAAACAAGCAATTTCTCTTGGTCCTCCAAGCAAACACCTAGAAGTCTAACAAGATTTTTGTGTTGAAGCTTTGCTACCAAAAGTAGCTCATTTTTCAATTCGCCCACTCCCTGGCTAGAATTTTGAGAGAGCCTCTTTACTGCTATTTCTCGCCCATCAGGCAATACACCCTAATAGAAGAATAAAAATGTAATTACATACCATAAATGTATTGATAATTAGTAATGAAATCAATTTGAGTATATTACTACCTTATATACAGCTCCAAATCCACCTTCACCAAGTTTGTTTTCCTCTGCAAAATCAATTGTCGCTACTCTTAATAAAGAGAGATCGAGAAGTAGTGACTCGACACTTTTGATCTCCTCTGGATTACTCACATCTGTACATTGACACCAAAACTAATCAGCATGTGACAAGCTTACTTGAGTACAAAGTCGATCAAATAAAATGATCTTTCTTACTCAGCAATGGTTTTGTCAGCCCTGATTTTCTCCTCTTTAAGAAGCAGACACAGAGACCAGCGATTACAACAAAAGCAAGGACCAGTGGTACGGTGATTGCCAGAATTGTACCAGTTGAGGTTTTCTTCTTGCCTGCATAAAACACATCAGAACTCGCAAACACACCTAAAACACCTTTTGATTTGAATAATTTTTTACAACAATAATGTAATATATATGAAATGGTTGTATTACAATTACGAAATGAATATATACATCAGAACTATCTTAAACAAGTAATATTATTCATTCAAGACGGGCATAAAATACACTCAATCAACTCACACTAAACATCCTGATATGACTTGCTATCCCACGTGCCAATTTGAATTTTGAACAAGGTTTAAACAATGATTATAAATAGTATTATGCAAGAAATAATAATTTCCGAGAAACCACATAGAAAGCTATAAAATACTGCAGCCCATGTCAGCCACAGCTAACTGATGCAACTATTCAAAGCTAGATGGACATCATGCGTTTGAGGGACCACAGTTAATAACTTAACATTTCTAGAACAAAATTTAAAGTACCAATTGACTGTTATTTTTTTGGAAAGCAGGTTCCTGTTTTTCCTCATCAACGGTTCAGTTTTTTCATGCAAGAATTTAGATGAAGATCAACGGTTGGATGAGAAAAAACATATTCCTGTTTTTTCTAAGGAATAACAGCAAAATTCCTCGCCAAAATTTAGGTAGAAGAGCACCAACCTTTTGGCAGTTTTCTTTATGAGAGAAAAATTTCTCTGTCCCTATTGACTGGTTGCCGGCTACGGTATACCACATTGCATCCAACTTTCTTTTTTCTATTCCAATTTCCAAAATCGTTTAACAACCATATTTTAAAATATTTAACAAGATGTCTTAACAAGTCATTCTGAAATCGATCGTCTGTTCAAATAGTTAAAAACACTAGAAAATATTTTCGAGTACCAACAATTGACTGAACGAGGACAACCGACTGAATTAGGAACGTATGAGCTCATAATCAACTTTAATCATGTGTTCAAATATAATTGTGAACGCATGAGTTTACGGTTCATTTTGAACGTACGTATTCACTATTTAAAGTTAAGACTGAATACACATGAATTCAGAATTAATTACAAATACTTTGTTCAAAAAGCAATCATCGATGCTCTAAACAAAAATATTATTATCAACCTTTTAAATTTCGGGATAGACAAAAAAAAAAGTTCCATTGCATCTTGATTTTTATTCGTTGTTATTGTGCTTGAGACCCATGCACACGGTAAAACTTTATACAGGGGCCATGAGAACATTGACGGCAGGCACAGCACATTTGTATAATTGTATTTGCTTGTAAAAAACTTGTGGGTGCGATCGATCCAGCTAGCTAAATTCGTGAGTTAGCTCATGCCCGGTATGGCTGGTTCAAAATTCTAGATGGGCAAGACCGGGACTGTTAAAGAGGCAAATCTTTAAAGTGCTAAATATTTTTTTTTTTTTTTAAACACTAGTCCTATCTGGGTATCCATATATAGCTGATGATAATGATAATTATACCCATTATTTTTTTTATATTAACTAGTCAGCAACCATGCTTATTAAAAACAGATTGCTGTGAGCTATCATATAATTTAAAAGATTATTACAGATTATTATTTGTTGTTAGTAGGCACTTGGGCAGGGACAAGTATCCTCTCCATTACTGTAAAAGATTACCTTCACTTTACGGTTTGAGATTAACTCTCAGCCGCTTTGAGATTCGGGCTGACGGAGGAGGCAGTATTATTGGGCTTTTTGATTCGTGCCAATTTAAAAGAACGGTCCAGATCAAGTAATTGTAAAAGATTCCCTATTACGGTACCGGGGAGGATCTGAATTCCTTGGGCAGTTGGGCCTTACGCCCTTACCTGAAAGGAAATGTTATCCTCTGCGGAGTTTAAAAACTCCGCACCTACGGTGCTTTTAATCTGATCCGTTAGTAGTCCGTTAGTTTTGACGTTGCACGAATCTAAAAGCCCAATAATACTGCCCCCTCCGTTAGCCCGATCACAAAGCAGCTGAAAGTTAATGTGGTCCGTTCGTTTTGCTCCGCAGCTGCGGAGTTTTATAGAACTCCGCAGAGGATACGGACCCTACCTGAAAGTCGGGCTTCCAGTCAACTCTCTGAATAGTGTATTTGTTTCACGCGTCTTGACCTCCACAATATTTAATTGATTAATTGATTGATTGATTGATTGATTGGTTGGGCCATTGTTGACTACTAACAGTCTTGCTTGGAATTAGACCGATTTTAATTGGAAGGCCGTCTCTCAGATCGTGACAATAAGTGGGTCCGCCTCTACCGAGTTTTTCAAAAAAGACAATAAGTGGGTCCAAAGGATTTATTCACACTTCAAAGAGGATCGCTCATTCCATATAGCATTATCACTTTGTACAATGAGTTATTATAGAAAACAAATTACTGATAGAGTAGGCTAATGTCAAAACCAGATGTCCCACATGGCTACATCAACCAACCAAATATCTAATTACCTTCACTTGGGAGTTGTTGTGACTAAACAACTAGTTTTCTTCTTTGAACAATGGATTTTAATTTCTCTATAATCATATTTTTAGTTTGTTATATACCAAACAATAATTTATGATTTACACCAAACTGATCAGGAAGAACAGAGGTTCAGTCAGCAAAAATCCGATAGGTGGCATAACTAAACGAGGTATAGAAAACGTTGTTGACTAACTAATTGACTAACGCATGAGCAAGTGACTATTCAAACTGCCACGTCATCAGTCATAAATTTTCTTCCAGCAATAAAGCCAGTTGCCTAGTGCTACACGGCAAGTGTGCAATTAATGTTATAAGCGACAGAAACAATTTGTTTTGGGGGAATTTTTCACGGAAAAAAGTTGGCGGGCTAATGTAAGTACATAGAAATTAGGGTTCACACTATTAATTCGTTTCTTTCTAACGGGTCACATATAATTAACTATTCAGTGAATTTTACTTTTCAACAAAATAGTTGAAATTCACCCGACCTAAAAAGAGCAAAGATCAAGGAATAACAAGTGCTTAGAGAAGTAAAGTGATTAGAAGTTCTTTTGATACCTTCCGAAGGAGGGTTTGTTACTCGAGGTGGTGGAGCCGGAGCCGGAGCATTGGCTGCTGGAGCTGTAACTGTTAGCAGCGCTGCGCCATTATAGAATGAATAAAGCTCGTATCGAATGTTACACCTCACACCGAGAATTCTCCCTCCTTGCTTTCCACTGAAATAATTGGGCATCAGGTCGATCTGATTTTGCAAGCACGAGCTGCAGTCTGTGCCTGACATGTCCGGTGTACACTGAACTAGTCCCATTATCACTGGAAAAGAATCAGTCGAATTCATCTGCGACGTCCCAAACTTCTTTGAATTATTGGATGCCGCATAGTTGGCTGTGGAGTTCATGAGATAATCGACGCGTTTATCGAAGCTGGTAAAGGACACGCTCACGTTTTGGGTATTGTACATAATGATCAGATTGGAATTGTCAGTGGATGAAAGGAAGTTTTGGTTTGAATACCGTAGGAGGCAGTAATCGTAATAAATAGTTGCCTCTTTCTTATAGGGGCAGATATTTTGGATATCCTGAGTGGCTTGATTGAGGCAAGAGGAGCAATCCGAGGAGTTGACATCGCCACGACAGAGGACTAACCCATAAACCAGGTTCGGAGTACTGCCGACGGAGCTCTTGGCAAAACCAAAATTTGTGGTGGAATTGGTGGAATTTTTCGTGAGGTCAGTCAAGAGGGTATTGAGATTTGATTCGTAGGTGCTGTTGGTCGTGTAATTGCCGGTTGTACCGCAGTGTTGAGACAAAACATCGGCAGCGTCAGCCGCAGGAGAGGCAAAGAGAAGGAAGAAGAAGAGGATGGGGACGAGTGGAAGGATAAGGTCAGGTAATTTCATGGTGGGAATTGAGATTTTAATTTTGTGGATTTGGAGGAGTGAATGCTCTGCAGACTGCCGGGGTGGGAAGGAGGGTCTTTTATGGAGTTTGGTTTGCCCTGGCAAATAGGTCAGGAAGAATACATGAAGACAAAGCATTGACTAATGGGAGTCTGCTCTTGACTCGGTCAAAATTCAGTCCATAAAATTAAATTCATTAACTAATCATGTTCAAATAGTTTACCGATTCAAATTCATTAACTAAGCGTGTACTATATACAAAATAAGAAAAATTAACTCTTACATACAAAAAAAAAAAAATAACGAAGGTTCCAATATATTATGTCTTTTGTACCTCCTCATATTTTATATCTTCGTTTTCAAGGTCTAAATTGCCGATCCGAACCGCTCAACATGACATCCGTACTAAAATATACCTGAGCATGAATTTTATAATTTTTGAAAAATTTTTTTACTATTTTTTTAAGAAAGATACAAAATCACTGTTTTTGAACGGTCTAAAAATAGTGATTTTGTACCTGTCTTAAAAAATAGTAAACAATTTCCAAAAATAATAAAATTTCATCCCCAGGCATATTTTAGTATGCATATCATGTTGAACTGTTCAGATCAACAATTTGGACTTTGAAAACGAAGATATAAAATATGAGGTATGATGAGATATTAGAACCCTCATCTAGTATTTTACATAATAAAAAATAACAAAATAGTTAGCTGGTTAATTGTTATATTGTTATATTATTTGAAAGGGATAAAGTGGAAAATTACAATCAGATTGTTATTATTCCCATATATCTGTTTCACTGTTTCACTGTTTCCTTGTTGTTTTTAAAGTACTGAATTGATTTAGTTTTTCTGAATTTTCTGAAGAATATACGAGTAATCAAGACCAAAAAAAAGGACCAACTGGAGCAAAATATAAATTGAACATGTATAACTCTTTTAAGCTACTAAAATCTCTCAAGCAAATTTATTCAAGTACTTGATCGAAGTAGTGGCTGAGTTCCAGATGACTTCTTACAATTGCACAAGAGAATAATAATGAAAGAAAAGGAAAATGTGCCCTCGTAGCGACCTTATAATTTACAAAGCTTAGTAGTACGAATTAACATACTAAATTACTGCTGCTCATTGAGTAGACCTTGTTGACTTTCACTGTCCTCAAATTCACCAGAGCAATTCTAGCCTTAATTTACAATCTACCTGGGTTCAATATCAGTAATTGAAAGTTCATTTGGTGACATTGGGACAGTCGTGCCTGAGGACCTGTTAGTGTTGCCTCCATTGTTGTTAAACACACTTGAGAAGGGGCCAGCGCGTATACTGCTCTTCGCAATGCAAAATGCGGGCTTAGACGGAGTCCCAAGAGACACTGTTTCGCTACTAAGCATCACGGCCACATTTGACATAGATGGTCTATCTGCCGGGTTGTCCTGGACACACAACAGTGCAATCTGTGTGCATCTCAACAATTCACTCCTCGGATAGTGCTGACCAAAAGATGGATCTGCTACTACTGTAATGGTACCGTTGGTCCAGTGCTGCCATACCTATTTTATGGTAATTTCAGTTTTGTTAGTATACGGTTCCTTTGTTGATTATAGAATAATAGATACAGAGGAACAGCGCTGCTACTTACAAAGCTCAAGAGATCTTCGGTCTCATCATTCTCAAAGGTACCACTATTCTTCTTTCCGGTGATAATCTCTAAAATTAAAACACCATAACTAAAAACGTCTGACTTGATCGAGAAGTGGCCCCGCATTGCATACTCCGGGGCCATATATCCACTACAATAAAGTATATATGATTATCAAAGTCGATTTTATTATGGTAATTCAACAATTACTGCAATACACACACACACACACACACACACACACACCCCTGTATAATACTTGTAATATAATTGAGTACTTACAATGTTCCTACAACTCGATTTGTGATATCTTGAGTTTGGTCTCCTCCAAAGAGTCTAGCCAGACCAAAGTCGGATATCTTTGGGTTCATCTCTGCATCGAGCAAGATATTGCTTGCCTTCAAATCTCGGTGAATAATTCTTAGTTGAGAATCCTCATGTAGATATAACAGCCCTCTTGCAATTCCACAAACGATCCTGTACCTTTTTCCCCAGTCTAGTAGGTGCCGCTTCTCAGAATCTACAAAAGCAGATAACAAGGACCTTATTTAGGACTAGCAATGTACTTTTTCCAATATTTTGAACTACTCTACATAGCTATCTACAATTTATAGAGTATATGTTGTATATATGCCTGAAACTCTGCAGTTCCAAATAATTAAAGCCAATAATACAATCTGGGAAACCAAATTAACATAAAAGCATAGTATCTACAGAGTTGGTTGGTATGGGACTAAGGACTATGTTTAACTATTTCTGTCAGGGCTAATACCATACTCATTGGTTTGGGCAATTGGGTCAAACCTAAGAAAAAACTGAAAATTCACCAAACAGTACTTCGGATTATTAACGTTATGGCTGTTACTTTAGAATTAGGAATCAACAATTGAATTGAAACACAAATTTTTCAGAGAGAAAAAAGTATTACCAAAAAGGATTTGATCAAGGCTTTTGTTAGATAGATATTCATAAACAAGCAATTTCTCTTGGCCTTCCAAGCAAACACCAAGAATTCTAACAAGATTTTTGTGTTGAAGCTTTGCTACCAAAAGTAGCTCATTTTTCAATTCGCCCATTCCTTGGCTGGAACTTTGAGAGAGCCTCTTTACTGCGATTTCTCGCCCATCAGGCAGTACACCCTAATGGAAGAATTAAAAGTAACTAGATAATATAAATGTTCAGATAATTAGTAATGAAGTTAATTTGAGTATATTCCTACCTTATATACAACTCCAAATCCACCTTCACCAAGTTTGTTTTCCTCTGCAAAATTAATTGTCGCAACTCTTAATACAGAGAGATCAAGAAACAATGACTCGACACTTTTGATCTCCTCGGGATTACTCATATCTGTACATTTAAACCAAAATCAATCAGCATGTGCCGAACTTATTAATAACTACAAAGTCGATGAAATAAAATTTGATCTTCTTACTTAGCAATGGTTTTGTAAGTCCTGATTTTCTCCTCTTTATAAAGCAGACACAGAGACCAGCGATTACACCAAAAGCAAGCACCAGTGGTACAGTGATTGCCAGAATTGTACCAGTTGAAGTTTTCTTCTTGCCTGCATAAAACACTTCAGAGCTTACAAAACGTCTAAAACACCTTTTGATTGAACAATTTTTTACGACAATAATTCAGTATATCAAATGGATGTATTACAATTACGAAATGAATTTGTGCATCATAACTATCTTAAACAAGTAATATTATTACCTGTGGGTGCGATCCAGGCATCCAGCTAGCTAAACTCGAGAGTTAGCTCATGCCTGGTATGGCTGGTTCAAACTTTTAGATGGACCAGCATGGTTAAAGAACCGAATCTTTATGTGCTAAACTTCTTTTTTTTTTTTCTAACCACTAGTCCTATCGGGGTAATCGATATAGCTGATGGTAATAATAATTCTACCCATTATAAAACCCACAAGGTATATTAACTATCCACTAATTAACCATGGTTGTTACAAATAGATTTCTGTGAGCAATTATATAATTTAGAAAAATATTCAAGCTTATTATTTGTTGTTAGTTTGCACTTGGGCCTTACCTGAAAGTCAGGCTTCCAGTCAACTCCGGCCCTGAATTTAGTATTTGTTTCATCCGTCTAGATTTTCCACAATATTTAATTAATTGATTGATTGATATTTGATAGTGTATGTCATTGTAGACTACTAATAGTCTTGCTTGGAATTAGACCGATTCTAATTGGAAGGCTCTCTCAGATGGTGAAATAAGTGGTCCAAAGGGTTTATTAACACTAAAAAGGAATAAAGGATAGCTCATTGCATATGACGACCCATTCATTATCTTTGAACGATGCGGCGATGAGTTATTAAAGAAAACAAACAACCGACAGAGGTAGACCAATGTCGCAACCAGATGTCCCACATGGCCACATCAACCAAATATCTAACCTTCATTTGCGAGTTGCTGTGACTAAACAACTTGTTTTCTTCGTTGAACAGTCGATTTTATTAATTTTCTTTATAATTTATTTTAGTTCGTTATATATCAAACAATAATTTATGATTTACACATAACTGAGGTTACAGTCTCTGCACACATACGACAGGTGGCATAACTGAACGAGGTATAGTCAGCCGCCATAACTTTTGCTTCCAGAAATAAAGACAGTTGGCTAGTGCTAGACGGCAAGTGTGCAATTAATGATAAGGACAAAATCAAATCATCTATCTGCCTGAATTCGGATCACCTCCGGTACCGTATGTATAATTACTGAAGTCAGACTGCTCTTTAATTATGGCACGAATCTCAAAAACGAACTCCTATGTCTAAATAATAAATAGTAGCTAAATTTCAATCGATCGGCTGTGGGAGTTAATCTCTGCGTGCGGTACCGGCTAATATACCGTATATGTATACTTACAAACTATCAAATTAGGATTCACACTCTTAATTCGCTTCTTTCTCCGGGTCACATATAATTAACTATTAAGTGCATTTCACTTTTCAAATGCTTAGAGAAGTAAAGTGATTAGAAGTTCTTCTGATACCTTCTGAAGGAGGATTTGTTACTCCAGGTGGTAGAGTTGGAGCAGTACCGGGAGCATTCTCTGCCGGAGCTGTAAGTGTCAGCAGCGCCGCCCCACTATAAAATTGATAAATCTCGTATCGGAGGTTACACCACACATTGAGAATTCTCCCTCCTTGCTTTCCACTGAAATATTGGGGCATCAGACCGATCTGATATTGCAAGCACAACCTGCAATTTGAGCCTGACGTGTCCGGTGTACACTGAACTAGTCCCCTTATCACTGGAAAAGAATCAGTCGTATTCATTTGCGACGTCCCAAATCTCTTTGAATCATTGAATGAGGCATAGTCAGCTGTAGAATTCATGAGGTAGTCGACAAGATTGTCAAAGCGGGTAACGGACACGCCCACGTTTTGGGAACTTATCAAAATGGCCGGATTATTGGAAGTGTAGTCGGGAGATGAAAGGAAGTTTGGTTTGAATACCGTAGGAAGCAGGAATCGTAATAAATAATTGCTTCTTTGTAATAGGAGCAGATATTTTGGATATCCTGAGTGGCTTGATTGAGGCAAGAGGAGCAAGCCGAGGAGTTAACATCGCCACGACAGAGGACTAACCCTGAAACCAGGTTCGGAGTACTACCGACGGAGCTCTTGGCAAAACCAAAATTTGTGGTGGAATTGGTGGAATTTTTCGTGAGGTCAGTCAAGAGGGTATTGAGATTTGATTCGTAACGTCGGCAGCCTCAGCAGCAGGAGAGGCAAAGAGAAGGAAGAATAAGAGGATGGGGAAGAGGGGAAGGATAAATTCAGGGAATTTCATGGTGGGATTCAGAGTGAATGCTCTGCCGTGGAAGAAAGGAGGGTCTTTTATGAAGTTCGGTTTGAATTCACTTCCAGTGCAATATCTGAGGTGTAATGAATAAATCCGGACCGTTCTCTTAACTTGACACGATCTCAAAACTTGGTCCGGTTGGGATTAATCCGGACCGTTTGGTTTGCCTCAGGTACATGAGGGATACGGACTCGTTTGGTTTGCCCTGACGAATATGGCAGGGAAGAACATGACAACAAAGCATTGACTAATGGGAGTTTGCTCTTGAGTCGGTGAAATATCAGGGGACTCGCGATTTTTTTTTTTTTAATCTCAAACTGTGTCCATAAGTCATTATCTTGTCTCAGTGCCGTTTTATTTAGTTATTACTAACTTTTTAATAAAATTTAAATGCGAAGTAACTATATTTACTAGTTATTATTTAATACAGAGCAATACAAACTACCAAACTATAGATAAATGATGTACTTTCACATAATTGGAGTTACTGTTTTCTCTCTGTTTCTTTGACGCGCGGTCATTGAAACATCAAATTTTCTTTCATTTTTTTTTTAAATTGTGTTATATTAATTTTCTGAAATCTATTTTGAAAAGCTGGATAATAGTGGATATGCAAACCTCTTATAAAGCATATAGAAAACGCAGATTACACATACTTTCTATTTCATTATCTGGATTGTTGTGAATTTTTTTTTTTCTATAAATAAAATGGTGGCACCATTTTAAAAGAAAAGGATCCGCTAGAACTTTGAAATATATAATATAATTGGTGGGACCCACAAGAAAATGATTCGTTCCAAAATATTAATGAAGGGCTATGAGTAGAGTGGAAAAAACGTGCCGTGCCGTGACTAATACGCCGTGACTTTGGTCTCGTGCAGTGCTGTGACCAAGTTAATTTTTCACGTGACGTGCAGTGCCGTGATCAAAATGTCAACGGGTGGTCACAGCACGTGAATGGTCACGCCACGTGGGTCACGCGGTGCCTAAACGTGTTGTGACCATACGTGACTTGCGTGACCATTTAATCATAATTTAAGTTAGTTTATTCAAGATTCATTATTAAATCAATATCTAATGGTCATAATTACACGTACTCACGTGACTACGTGTCGTGCCGTGCCGTGACTAAATCTTTCACGTGTCGTGCCGTGTCGTGCTAATTTTTTTTTTTAAATGGGCACGGCACACGAACGGTACGGCACAATATAAATAAAATTTAGAGGGGGGAATATGTAATTTTGAAGTTTTTGAGGGGTATACGTGAAATTCCTCTTTTTTATAAATATTAGATTGTTTCTTTCTCAACAATTAAAGAAGCAAGATATAAATAAAATACCACCAAAAAGTTTAGTGAATTAACTTTTATGGACTTAATATATTTCAAATAAATATTTTGTTTTAATTTATTTCTTTTTGGTTTGATCAAATCCAAAATTATAAATAACACAAAATAAAAATATCCATTTTATAATTTCTAGCATTATATATTCTGATACTATAACAAACTAAAGTCGTACTTAAATACTACAAAAGAACAATTCCAAAACAGAAATAGTTCAATATTGCTAGTTTAATAGTACAAAATCACCAAGCAAAGTGCAAAAATGATGCTTAATATACAGGTGGAAAACTGCAAATACAAAAATTGGTTTTATTAGCTTTTTTTTTTAAGAACTAGCTTTTGATTTAGTAATAAAAATACATCTCCTCTCTGACGTGAGAGGAAATGAGTTTGAAACCAGAATAGTTTTCTCTTTCTATATAAAAAATGTTTTACTAGTTTTTTAGGAATTTTTATTAACAACATAAATTATTTATTATCAACACAACACTATCTAAACTTTTTAAAATTATAGACAGTTTTGTCCTTCATTTTCTTAAAAAGTTGTTTTTCCTTATTCATAATGAGTAAACTTCTTTTCTTAAATATCAATTCATATAGTAAACAAATTACCAAACTATATATAAATGATGTATTTTCACATAATTGGAGTTACTGTTTTTACCAAACTATAGATAAATGACCTCAGTAAATTAGGATTGAAGACCTGTTGGCGTTGTCAGTTGTGAACCAACACCCCTATGAGTGTAGCAAAAACTATTTGTACTTTCTTTTTTTGGTTTCTTTCATCTTTCTAGTATTTCATTTAAATGAATTATTCTCATAGAATTTTTTTTACCAATTATGGAAATCATACAGCTAATGAATAGAAATTAAGAAAAGAAAGAAGCAATTATGAATGAAACAAAAAGGCACATGAAGAGAAGATTTATAAGATAGATTAAATTGTCCATCTTTTTAAGAAAATAAAAACAATCAATTTCTTTTGTAAAAAAATTTTTAATTTCTTAAATATCACTTATTTGTGTTACCTTCTCTGTTGTCATTCTCAAAATAGATGAGGAAAAAAATTCGGACCAGCACATTTAATATGATAAATTGAAAAAATTGTTGGCTTATCCACTTTATGTAATTACTAGTATCGTGCTCGTTAATATTGTACTCGTGTGTTACAACAGAGACATATTATAAGAGAACAAAAAATAATTTCATAAAAAATAGACCAATGAAAAAATAATTATTCAACAATTTTCATGAATAATATTAAAATACATTGGAACGGGAATATATTATAAGAGAACAAATATGTTCAAAATTCAGTATTTCGTAGAAATAAGTTAGACGTCTTTTATTTCATACATGAGTTTTTTGGTGTGGTATTTTCTGTTATAATAAAATAATGTAATTTATTATTTTACTATTTATCCATATGTTATAGTCTTGTTGCATGAAAATTTTTATAATTTTTACTATTAATGTGGATATGTAATTTTTATTGCTATTACGTATTAACAGGTATTAAAACAGGTATTAAAGAGATTCGGTGCATTTTATTTCAGACCAAATTAATTCAAATTCTAATCAAATATTTCAAATCTAAAAGAATTATTCTATTAACTCATAGTTATGAACTATCCCTTCCTGCATTCTAGAAATGAAAAGCGTGGATTTCCACGGGTCACATCTCTTGTGCGGTCGTGCTAGTGGGGGCCATTAGCCAGAGCTATTTTTCTTTTAGTATAACCAGTGCTATTGTTAGTAGGGGTGTTAATGATACTATTTTTACCGTTTATTCTATTAATTGTATCGTATTTGATGAAGTGGGTATATGTAAGAATTTGTTTTCATTAACTTATTAAGTATTAAATTAGATTTATTCGTTATTCATCCGCTGTAATTTAGTTATCCGATAATAATTTTAATGAATATGAATAGGATATAATAAGATTAATATTTAATGGATAAGTGTACGAGTAAAGTTAATTCTGAATAGGTATCAGTAGGAAAATACTTGCACCCTATCCTATCGATCCGTATAGTAGCGATTGACATCGGTCCCTAATTGTTAATCAAACAACAAAATTACTTATTCGGCCTCAGGACAAGACCCCTGTTTTCTGATAAGCTTAGACCATTTCTCATGAATAAACTACGATTTTATTTTATAACGAGACGAAATGACCGACCGAATTGATTTTCCCTCCGTTTGTTCAACGGGACAAATTAAATTATAATACTAGCATACGCGTGGCGTTTGGTTCCGTGTTCACCGCGGTGAGTTCTACACTGACGTTCCACCGTCAATGCAGTTGACCATTACTAAATAAATAAATTGAACCAACCCACCTATTCCTATTCGGAAATCACGAAATGTTGTATCATATCATCAAGTCGGAGTTAACTAATAAATTAGGTGCTTTAACAAATTACCCAAATCTTTTAGTTAGGTGTAAAACAAGAGCAAAGGCTAACTAGTAATTAATACTTGCACAAGTAAAATATATAGTTCTTTCCATACCTTGAGGACGAGGATTCATCACCGGAGGTGTCATAGCTGGTGCTGGAGCTGGTGCATTCTCAACCGGAGGCGTAAGCGACAACAACGACACGCTGCTGTAAAACGAGTAAATCTCATACCGTATGTTACACCTCAAACCAAGAATTCTCGCTCCTTGCCTTCCACTAAACCGCTTCAGCATCTCATCAATTAGACTATTGAAGCATGATGCACAGTCTGAACTAGACATGTCGGGTGTACACTGTACCAACCCATATGTCTCAGGGAAGGCCTGAGACAGATTCAATTGTCCTGTTGCAAACTTTTTTGATCTATTGAAAGCAGCATAATCTGCCGTGGTGTTCATAAGGTAGCGGACATAATTACTATACAGGGTTTTCGATCCTGTTACATTCTGAGTGTTCCACATATAGACTTGATTCGTATTGTCGGTTGAAGAGAGGAAATTTTGGTTTGCGAAGCGCAGGAGGCAGAAATCATAATAAATAATTGCCTCTTTATCATATGGGCAGAGGTTTTGGATATCCTGAGAAGCTTGAGAAAGGCAGGAAGAACAGGTAGAGGAGTTGACATCTCCACGACAGAGTACTAGCCCGAAAATTTGATTGGGAACGTTGCCTACAGTGCTCTTTGCGAAGCCAAAATTGGAGGAAGAATTAGTGGCGCTGGTTGTGAGGTTGGTCAAGAGGGTTTGGAGGTTCAAGTCGTATGTGGTGTTGGCTGTGTAATTGCCGGTTGTTCCACAGATTTGATACAGCACATCGGCCGCGTCGGCAGCAGGTGAGCCGAGAAAAATTAAGAGGAGGGCGGAAAGGAGTGCAAGGTTAAGGTCAGGGAATTTCATGGTGGAAATGGAGCTTTAAAGTTTGTGAAAGTTTTGAGGAATGAATGCTCAGCTGGGTTAGGAAGGGGGGCTTTTATGGAGTATGGTTTATTGGTCAGGAAGGAGACATGAAGACTAAAGCGTTGACTTGTATATTATTTTTTTTTTTTTGCTTACTTGACTTGTATATTTGTATTTGTTCTTTTGTGATCTCAAACTGTGTACATTGCCTTGTGTCATTACAACATTAAATACTCTTTCATTTCTTTAGTAACTTTTTTTCTAACTGTGTGCCAAATAATATTTGTTTTCTAACGTCTATTTTAATAAAGGGCTTGATAATAGTGTATAGGCAAAACTTTGCGTATTTCATTATCTGAACTGTTGCGAATGTTTTTTACAAATTAAGAGCCCGTTCGGCAACCTGCTAGGAATGGGAATGAGAATAGGAATCAAAAATTTTGCACTACTTTTTACTGTTCACCGTGGGAAAAAAAATTCACTCAAGAGGTAATTTTTTTTTCCCACAGCAACAGTGTCGTTGCCGAACGGGCCCTAAATGGTGGCACAAAATCTTTAAAGCAAAAGATCCATTCGGAAAAATTAAATAATTGGTGGGACCCATAAACAAATGATTGGGGCGTAGAGACTGAGGGTAACGAAATCAAACATTTGTGAAGCGAATCATCTGCGACTCTATAAGTGATAGCAGAGTTCCGCAATTCTAATTCCAACAATTCAAATTATGAAATTCATGATTTTTTTGATAAGTTAATTTTTTACACGAATTTCGAAACATGTGAATAATTGACATTGGAATCGCAGGTCCAATTTTTCTTCAAACACTAATTAACCTTCAAACCTTGGATATTATATTATAGCTTCTGAAAAACAGGGCCACAGAACCGAAGGCCCATGGTGAGGCATTTGTCACAACTCACAAGTACGTAACAAACTGAAATTTTATTAATACATAAAAAAATAGCAAATATGCCCTCCAAAATAAATTCATTTTAAAAATACTCTAACCGTCCCATGTTGGAACGGTTTGATTTTGATACTTGACCGTCCCACATTGGAGTGGTCTGCTACATGAACCAAACTGCCTCACACAGAAACGGTATGCTATAAAAACCCTATAAAAGTCAGTTTTCTTTCTCCTCCTCACTCACAATTCATTCTAACTGAGGAGAAAGAGAAAGAGGAAGAAGAGAAATACGATTTTTTGGGAGATTGCATGTAAATTTTTATTTATTTTTAATTTAATATTTAAAAAAAAAAATTCATTTTTTAAATTAATATATAACTGATAAATGTTTATTGGCTAACGAGAGCAGATTAACAAAAGATAACTTGATTAAAAGTGTATGTTTTCACAGACACTCGTTGTCTAATTTTGTATAACAGTTAGTTTGTAACTCTTTCGATCAATGCAATTATCTACGGGCTTTCAACCAAAAAAAAATTGTATAATTGAAATCGAGGATAATGAATTCTACGGTGGTTGGAAGCTAACTGGAAGCAAAAGTTGGCAAGTTACAACGAAATATCCATTCTCCATTATTCTGGCGCTCAATTAATTTAATTACAATAATTAGTTTTTTTTTTAAATTAAATTGGCATTTTTCTTTTTTACTGTTATTTGATTATAGCCACTTGACAGTCACGCGCGATGGCTAGTTCGCCGCTACTAACTCCTTTTATGCCTCCGCCTCCGCTACCAGTTCACCACTGCCTGCTCCGTTCACTGTCTTCATCTGGGTCTATGCTTCTACCCGTTTTGACTGGGTTATGAGTTAAATTCAATTATTTTGTATTGTGTTTGCTTGCTCCTATTTTGGTTGGGTTACGAGTTAATTCGATTATTTGTATTGGATATGATTCTGTTACTTTTTTTTTGTTATCGTATGTTAGTTTTTTTTGCGATTCAGAGTCATAAAATATGGGCACAAATACCTCTGTTTTTTGAATTATGGTTAAAATTTGAGCTGATGTATTTCCCAAAACTCATCCTTCTTTCTTGTCCCATTAGCTACATTACAGAAATTGAAAAGAAGCGAAATATCATGTAGATATTTGGCCTATTAAATTTTGAGATGTTACCTCCAGACCGATCGATGTATGTTCTCTCAACAACAGATTACATTAAATCTATTCAAATATCTTTGTCTCACTTTGTTTATCTTTTTCTATTTTTTTCAAATTAATGTTTTTCATTGCTACATTAAACTCAGGTAAAGATACCAAGTATGTTCCAAAATTCTAATAAAAAAAATGTCCGAAATACTGATGTGTAAAAATACCTAGAAAAAAGTGTTCATATTTAATAATTTTATATTTCCATTATTTTAATATGCAACATTGCGGAACATAATAATGAAATAGTGAAATACTATGAAAGATCAATTCTCAATTCTACAATTCCTCTATTTCACTTCTATTCCACTCGTTGCCGAACAGGGCCATTGTATATTCACGAAATTTTATATCACTATCTGAGAGTTAACTAACGAATTAGGTACTTCAAAAAATTACTCAAAACTTTTAGCCGGTAGAAATTGGTACTTCAACAAATTACTCGAAACTTTTAGCCTGTAGAAATTGAAATTCGTATTACTGTTCTTATGTTAGTTGCCACTAGTCACTAATAGATAGGCGTAGTTATCTAAAACAAGAGAAAAGGCTAAGTAACTACTAATACTTGCATAAGTAAAATAGATAGTTCTTTCCATACCTTGATGTGCTAGAGCTGGAGCTGGAGCTAGAGCTGGTGCATTCTCAGCCAGAGGCGTAAGCGACAGCAATGATACCCCGCTGTAAAACAAGTATTGCTCATACCGCATGTTACACCTCACACCAAGAATTCTCCCTCCTATTTTTCCACTAAAATACTTCGGCATCTCACCAATTAGATTTTTTAAGCAAGATGCATAGTCCAAACTAGACATGTCCGGTGTACACTGTACCAAAACGATGCATTGTAACATGACCAGAACTAGAATTCCCCATGAAATCTTCTGCCTTTCTTTCTTATTGTTAGGCTGCCTTTCTTTCTTATTGTTTGGTTGATTATTTGCCATTGGTTTTTCTTATTCGTAACAAAAAAAAAACAAATTATATATTGTCGTTTTTAGCCTACGCATATAAGTTTCTTGGAAACAGAGTTCTGCCATTGGTATACACCTTGCTTGTTCATTTTACTGCTTCCACCCTTGTATCTGTGAACTGTAATGTGGCTGGAAGCTGTTCATCTGCATCTGCATAGTTTTCACTTGAGAGGCCTTGGTGCTTACCTTTTGAGAGTGCTGTTGCTAATTACTCTTAACATAAGTATTTTACTGTTTGAAATTATCCGATACCTCTTGAGGTGATAAACAATTGTTAGATATCTGGAGTATAAACAAAACACAAGTCGTGTATTCAAAACAAATCAGTTAATAGATTTGCAGCACATGTATTGCTGCCCAAGTCTGTAGGGGAAGCCAAACATATTTGACTTCGTTGAAAATTGAGGACAAAAAAATTGAACTAAAAATACAAAAATTGAATTATCTTGGGTCCATATCAGTAATTGTCACATTATTTATAGATAGTTCCTTGCATCTCATCTTATTTTGTTTATGGTACTGTTCCCTTAGTGCATCAGCACTGGTGTTTGTTGGTGCTCCCCCATTGGTAGTGGTAGTAGTACTGCCTTCCATGAAAAATGCTGGATTTGAAGGTCTCGGTAAATCCATCGAGTAACTGCTCAGCATAAGGACAACAGAAGCCACGTCTGGCCTTTTCGAAGGATCGGTTTGGACACACAGCAATGCAATATGCATACATCTCAAAACTTCATTAATTGGATATGTGTCTCCTAGCCTTCGATCAATTACTCGTACTGCTCTCCCATTGGTCCATTTCTTCCATACCTGTTGCTCAAAATTTATAATCAAATTACAAATGCATAGAATAAACCTATGGGTTACTAAATTACTAATCAAGTTTCGGTATATTTCTTACAAAGCTAATCAGATTTGGGGCACTTCCTGATCCATGAAAATCGGTTATAGTTCGTCCGGTCAAAATTTCAAGTACAATTATTCCATAGCTGAAGATATCTGATTTTGCTGAAACAGATCCCCTCATAAGACATTCTGGTGCAATGTATCCACTGCATTACAAAATGGATAAAATATATTAGTTAAGACATAATCCTCTTAGTTCTGCTATTGATGCAAGTAACAGTTACACACAAAAGGAACCACATAAACTAATTTGATGACCGACGAACTATTGATAGAAGGAATTGTTGTGCTACTTACTTTGTCCCAACTATTCGGCTAGTAGTTGTGCATGATTTATCGAGGACAAATAATTTGGCAAAACCAAAATCTGAAATTTTGGGAAGCATGTTTTCATCTAGCAAAATATTACTTGTTTTAAGATCACGGTGGATAATCTTTATTCGAGATTCTTCATGGAGATAAAGCAATCCTCTAGCAATTCCTTCAATAATCTGGTATCTCTTCCGCCAGTCCAATTGTTCACTTTTCTGTGGATCTATTTCATAGGAAATTAAATCTCAGGTGAAAGGGCAGATGTTTTGAAAATTATTGGATTAAGGATTAAATTGACATGGCGTGCGGGACAGGACATCAAATTAAGAACTTAGCTAAGAGAACAAATGTTAATTTATGACAAAAAAAATAAAAATAAATAATTAGCATGCATATGCATACCAGATAAAAACTTGTCCAGACTATTATTTGGAAGTAACTCATAAACCAACATCTTCTCATTCTCTTCTAGGCAAAAGCCCAACAGATTCACTAGATTTTTGTGCCGAAGCTTTGCAAGTATAATCACTTCATTCTTTAGCTCAGAAATTCCTTGTCCGGAACCAATGGAGAGTCGTTTTACAGCTATCACTTCTCCATTTGGAAGAATTCCCTAATATAAGAATAATAATTCCTGTAAATTTCCTACAGAGAAGAAGTTTAGTATACAAATTCAAGTCCCTAATTGAAAATTAGCTTACCTTGTAAACAGACCCAAATCCACCTTCTCCAATCTTATTTGACTGGGAGAAATCATTGGTTGCTACTTTGAGGGCTTGTATTTTAAATAAGAAGGATCTAGAATTCCCATCCTCTTCCATCATGCCAAGGAAAAAGTTGTAATGTTAAACTATTATAACAAAAATGATAAATTAGAAAACATTATAAATGGTCAAGCAACATACCTGCATTTTCTGGTGTAATTCTGGCCCTAAAAACAGAAAATAAGTAAACTGCAAGGATCATAAGCACACCACAGAATGATGGCACAAGAACCACAGCAAGCAACTTCTTTTTATCTTTATTTCCTGCAAATTTGATAATATAGGTACATGATGAACTAGCCTGATATATAATACTATATAAACCTCCAATGTTGTAATTACAATTTAGAAATCTATCAATTCTGTGTAATTGCTGCAAGACTTTCAATAAATGGCTTAACAAGAAGAATTTTAAAAATACAAATTAAGTTGCATAAGTACTTTCTTCTAACACCCATACTAATTAAAATTCAGGACCAATATACCCAAACCAAGTAAATTTTAGTTAATTAAATACCTAGAAAAAAGTGTTCATATTTAATAATTTATATTTCCACTATTTTAATATCAACATTGCCGAACATAATAATGAAATAGTGAAATACTATGAAAGATCGATTCTCAATTCTACAATTCCTCTATTTCACTTCTATTCCACTCGTTGCCGAACAGGGCCATTGTATATTCACGAAATTTTATATCACTATCTGAGAGTTAACTAACGAATTAGGTACTTCAAAAAATTACTCAAAACTTTTAGCCGGTAGAAATTGGTACTTCAACAAATTACTCGAAACTTTTAGCCTGTAGAAATTGAAATTCGTATTACTGTTCTTATGTTAGTTGTCACTAGTCACTAATAGATAGGCGTAGTTATCTAAAACAAGAGAAAATGCTAAGTAACTACTAATACTTGCATAAGTAAAATAGATAGTTCTTTCCATACCTTGATGTGCTGGAGCTGGAGCTGGAGCTAGAGCTAGAGCTGGTGCATTCTCAGCCGGAGGCATAAGCGACAGCAATGATACCCCGCTGTAAAACATGTTTTGCTCATACCGCATGTTACACCTCACACCAAGAATTCTCCCTCCTATTTTTCCACTAAAATACTTCGGCATCTCACCAATTAGATTTTTTAAGCAATATGCACAGTCCAAACTAGACATGTCCGGTGTACACTGTGCCAACCCATATGTCTCATGAAAGGCATTATACAGATTCAATTGTGCTGCTCCAAACTTTTTTGCACTATTGAAAGCAGCATAGTCTGCCGTGGTGTTCATAAGGTAGTTTAGATAACTATCAAACAGGGTTTGTGATCCTGTTACTTCACGATTGTTCCACTTTATATATTGTAATTCCGAGTTGTCTGTTGTGGAGAGGAAATCTTGGTTTGAGAAGCGTAAGTGGCAGACCTCATAATAAATAGTTGCCTCTTTATAATAAGGGCAAAGGTTTTGGATTAGCTGAGTGGCTCGTGAAAGGCAGAAAGAGCAGAAAGAGGAGTTGACATCCCCACGGCAGAGGACTAGCCCGAAGATTTCATTGGGAATGCTGCCGAAACTGCTCTTTGCGAAGCCAAAATTGGAGGAATTAGTGGCGCTGGTTGTAAGGTTGGTTAATAGTGTTTGGAGGTTCAAGTCGTATGTGCTATTGGCCGTGAAAGTGCCAGTTGAACCGCAGTATACCTGCTGCATCAAATTGCCCACGTCGGCAGTAGTTGAGCGGAGAAAAATTAAGAGGGCCGAGAGGGCAAGTGTAAGGTCAGGGAATTTCATGGTGGATATGGATTATGGAAGCTTGAAGTTTGTGGATGTTTTGAGGAATGAATGGTCAGCCGGGGTAGGAAGGAGGGTCTTTTATGGTCTTTTGGATTTTCGTTTGCCCTTGCAAATGTCATTTGCCAGGAAGAAGACATGAAGACTTAAGCATTGACTCCAGTAAGGCCAGTCAAATTGTTTCCATTGCCTTGTGTGATTGTGTCATTGCCAACTTGCCGTCCTATGTTAGAAGTAGTAATAATTAATGATGTTTTAATGCGTTACAAAATATATTTACTATTTACTATTCACTATTCAATGCAGAGCAATAAAAATTGCCAAACGATATATAAATGACGTAATTTCTATACTCGGTACATAGATGGAGTTACGGGTACGGCGTGAATTTTTTTCTTTGACGAGCGGTCATTAAAATATTATATACCCTTCATTTCTTTTTTGATTTTTTCTAGGATTTTTTTTCAAAAACAGTAATTAAAATAATTAATGTTAAAGAACCAACATGATTACTGACTTTTTTAGAAAAACATCAAAAACCGAAATGCCTATTCGGTTATGGATTTTTTTTTTTTGCTTCACCGAATATCCTATTCAGTTTACCATCTTTTCATAAAAAACACACCCCAAACTATGTAACATTTCGTGTAAATCCCCCTAAACTGAGATGGCAATTTGGTTTAGGGGTTTTTTAGCCTAAACCGAATTGCCATTTCGGTTTAGGTTTTTTTTTTTTTTTTTTTTTTTAAGACACCAAGAAGATCAAAATAAAGAAATCTAACACTGAAAATTTAAGTTTTTGTTTAAATTATTTGTTAGATTACTTCTTTTGATTTATAATTAGCAAAAAAATAAAAAAATACACTAAATACTTGAAATTAGGTTGAATTACGCTATATTACAATAAATTATATTGAATTACACTAAATTATAATAACTCCGCTAATTATGCTGAAATACCGAAAATTACGCTAAACCGATTATGTGCCATCTTTCATGAATCATAAAAAATAGTAAAAAAATTCCAAAAATAGTAAAAACTAGTATTCTACAAGCTCATTATGTAACTAATTTACTGAGCTACTTGGATTGAATAATAGCAACGAAAATCTTAATCGGAAACTTCAACTCAAGTTTTGAGGCTCTTCCCGTTGTTTTTTGGTGATTCTGAATTTTGGAATCCTGCATTGCCGGCATGGACGCATGCGTATTTTTGCAAGCTTTCCGAAAGTGGTCCTTTGCTGAAATCGGACACTCGAGCGTCGTTTTATGATCGTTTGAAGTTTCACCGTCGTTTTTCGCCTTTTCAGTGAAGATATTGGCCCTATTCATATGTAATTTAGCGTAATTAACCATATTTTAGCGTAATGTAATGTAATTTAGTGTAATTTAACTTAATATAGTATAATTCAACATAATTTCAAGTAAGTTTGCGTATTTTAGTATAAGTATGCTAATTATATATCAAAGAATTCAAATAATTTAAACAAAAAAATTTAAATTTTCAGTATTAGATTTCTTTATTTTGCTCTTCTTAGTCTAAAAAAAAAAAATCATAAACCGAAATGCTAATTCGGTTTAGGTTAAAAAGCACCTAAACTGAATTGGCAATTCGGTTTGCTCACTTTTCGGATTTTATGTGGCGCGGTGGCGGAAACGCTGTGAAAAGATGGTAAACCGAATAGGCTATTCGGTGAAGCAAAAAAAAAAATCCTTAACCGAATAGGCATTTCGGTTTTTGCTGTTTTTCTAAAAAAATCGGTAATCATGTTGATTCTTTAACATTAATTATTTTAATTACTGTTTTTAAAAAAAATCCTTTTTTCTAATTGTGTGGCAAATATGTTTGTTTTCTTAAGTATATTTTAATAAAGGGCTAGATAATAGTGGATAGGCACAACTTTTGTCTATTTCATTATCTGAACTGTTGTGAATGCCTTTTTTTCAAAAAATTAAATGGTGGTACAATTTTGAAAGCAAAAGATTCGTCAGAAAAAATAAATAATTGGCGAGACCCAAAATAGAAAGGCAACTTATTGAAGGGTTATTATAATCTGATTTTGTTGTTTGCATTATTAAAATCTGTCAAATTGAGTACCCAGACTAATGAAGGGTTAGGAGAACAAACATTCGTACGTTTTAATATCCAACTGGTCGCAATGTGCAGATAGGGGGAATCGGAGACATCATTGCATCTCATGTACCAGTGCAGGTACGCAATTCAGGTGTGGGGAAGAATTGAGGAGAAGTGGGGTATGAAGTTGATGGAGGGCTCCACAGCCCTACAGGCCACATGGACCGATTCGTGGTGCTTGGTGAGAAGCCAGGGACATATGGGCAAAAAGGAATGGACACTACGGTGCATGGCGGTGCTCTGGGGTCTGTGGCGGCAGAGAAACGAGGAAATTTTTCAAGGGAAGTCTTTGCCGAACAGAGTCTGGGAAGAGGGGGAGCTGTGGCTCAGGTGCTAAGGGTGTTTAAAAAACAAAAGGCGATAGGAGATTAATTTTTCTGTTCTTTAATTTGTGTAGTTTTGTTGTTTGGTCCTGAGTGCAAGGGACTAAAATAACGTTGTGGATGTAATCTATTTTCTATTAATGCACAACTAGTAGCTGCTACCAGTATTTTCAAAAAAATAAATATATCCAACTGGTGCAATCAATTCTTAATTTTCCACAAACACTAATTAAACTTCAAACATTCAAACATTGGATGTTATTATTATAGCTTCTGAAAAACAGTTACACAGAACCAAAGTCCCGTGGTGTGGCAATTAGTAACAAACACGTTCCAAATTATTGCAATAATTCAATGTGCGTGCAAGTGTAGGGGTGTTGAACTTGTAACATCTTGTATGTGGTCAAGCTGAGCGAGTGAGTGTGGATTTCGGATCCCAAGTTGAAATTGCTAGTCAAGACTAACTCGTACCTTGTCATGCCGAGCGGTGTTGGCTTGTTACTAGCTTGGTACATGAAAAATATGGATTCAGTACGTAATTGACAGTTGGAGGTTTAATTCTTCTAATAAAAACAATTCACAATTTATGAAACCAAGTACAGGCTTCTATGTCATTCAGAGTTTCTTAACCTTTGTATATGCACGAGAGAAAAGGAATGGCTAAACCCTAAAACCTAAAGTTCTGAATCGATCCGATTAAAGTATTAAATCACATATATCTAATAGATCGTTAATGGGCCAAGCTAGTTTGGAACGAGTCAGGTCTAGCTCAAATTTATTAATTTTGGTCTGAGTTTGTAACAAGCTAGCTCGTTTTAGTTCGGTCCGATAATAAACGAGTTGTTATTGATCGAGCCACGGACTGATCGTAAACAGACCATGAGCTGCGGGCTTTATTTTGCCAGCACTAACATGTGTTCATCCTTTTCATTAAAAGTGGCAAACGACATTTTGAACCCTTTTTATCTGATTTGTATAGATGAATGAGCCTATTTTCTCTACTGAGAAGGCCCAACTATTCAAATTTTTTATAAATACATCGTCCTTTTAACACTGCCAATGTAACCTATAGACTTACTTATATTGGGCTTTGTGTGTCGTGATCTGATATGCAACTCCTAACAAATTGGGACCTTCAGTTCTCTCATTATCTCATCTAGTCATCTCCAATGGCCACTTCACTCCGTCTCCTCACTTCTCTGAGCGCATTTCCTATCAAACCCCACTCCGGCCGATATTTTCCCAATTTAATTCCCATCACCACCGCAAGTTGCTCTCCCTCCGCAAACCCCATCCCCGAAACCACCACCACTCTAGACCCCGACAAAGACTCCGACGCTTCCTTCGACACACCCGGCGACAGCCTCTCCGCCACTGACCCCTCTTTAGCCATATCAAAGCGCGCCCCCTCAGCCATTAGCGTCCGTTCTGGTCCAGTACTTTGTCCGCTTGAGCCGCCAAACTTTGAGATCGGATGGAAACGAACGAAGGAGATCAAGAATGAGATGCCAAAGGGATGGCAGATTGCAGATTTCTTGGAGAAGTTAGAAGGGCTGATGGAGAGGGGGAGGTTTGGGTCAACTAAGCTCCTTGCAAAGACAGTGGAGATTGTGGCTGAGAGAGCGAGAGAAGAGACGGAGGTGTTGAGAGCCGGCGGTGAGGTGGACGAGCGGGTGGTGACTGAGCTGCTGAGAGTGCTGAGGCTTGTCGAGTTGGATGGTGAGATGGTGAAGGCAGCGGTTAAGGAGGAGACACTAAAGGAGAGGATCGAGACGGCACGGGCTCGGTGCCGGCAAGCTATTCTTGTTGCACTGTCTTTGTAAAGGCCAGAAAGGTTCTTCTCAATTGAAATGTCTTTGTGATTAGTACAGAGCTTGATAAAATATTCTTTTTGGAACATATTAAGAAATTATGAAAATATTTGTGTACTGAATCTTGTACAGCTGTTCTGGTAAACTGATCAAAGCATGCCCTGCATTGGAACAAACTATGTTTATCACTTTATACTGTCATGATAAACTGAGCTAAGGGTAGTGTTTGACTTTTCTGGGTCTATTCTTATATGGGAAAAAGAAAAGTTGAAGTGGATCGATTTTGCAACGTAAAGTACTTATGCCAGAACTGAGAATATGTACACCTAAGCATGCAAGTTATATGGTGACAAACCTTTTGCATGCTTCAACAGCAAAGAAACGGATTGACAGAATATTGGTAAGCTTATACATATGTAATACAGCACTAGGCATCTTAATTGGTAGTAAAGTTTTATTCATAGGTATGCTCAAGAAATTTGCTATTGACAAATTTAAATATATAGAGGGTCACCAACGTATTCAATTCTTAATTAATCCATAATCACTCTCTGTTTAGGATAAGTTCATGTGCAAGGAAAGCAAGTCCAGAAGGTCATTCATTGTTGAGATATGAAAAGTCAGACTGGAATTAGAATCCCTTGTCCCTGAAATTAGGGGAATGAGGTTTTAAGAGAAAATCATTTTTTTGGTATTCCTTTCCATTTTTTTTATTTTCTTTAAGGAAACAAGAATTTAATTGCATGGACTTTTCAACATTGGTTTGCAGAGCAAAATTATCCTTCACTTCTTTCACTTCCAATAACCATCAAAGAAAGCCTTTTTCCTGAGGGTCTCTAGGACAAGTAATCACAAGGTCCACAACTGTTATTTGCATTAGGCAGTGGAAGCTGAAAATAAAAGCAAAGCGTTTTCAAATTGAGAACTACATTTCTGCTAAAAAAAGTTTTAAGGACATAAAAACTTACAATGAAAAAAAAAAACACACACACACACACACACAATTGATACTATTGTGTTACCATTGGCGCTCTTCCACAAAATGTTTGGAATCCTGATCTTTAGAGGCAACTATTGTTACAGAGGATAAATATGGCAGCCAAAATGCAAGGGAACTCTTCTATCAATTTTTCCATCGAGGCCAAATCAAATTCTGTGGCATTATATGCACCCAAGTCAGCTAGGTTCGTCATATTGTTTGGTTTACACTCATGCTGGGGGACAGTTTGGTAATTGGCATCCAATGTTGGGTCTAAGCTACCATTTTCAGTTATAAAGACAATCCAAGAGGGAATAGCAGCTTGCGACAATCCAAGAAGGAATAACAGTTTGCCGTTCCTATAGTGTACTCGCTCCAAGTTGAGAAAAATGAAATGATTCGCATTCCAAAGTACTGATGAGATGAATGGGTGATAGTAATGCTGCAAAGATAAGTCAGAAGTAAAATAGATTCAAAGGGAACAACTTTTTTTTTAATTCCAATGGGTATTTTTGGGTCCGTTTGGCTAGAATAAAAGAAGAAAGATGAGTAGATTTACTTGCAATCAAGTGACGTAAAAAGATTTTAAATTAGAGACCACAAAAAATTGAGTTTGACATTAGCTTTACCAGGCGTATTGAATTACGCACTGCCAATGCTATAATTTCTGAACAGAGACGATCCCTGGGCAAGCTTCCTCTGCTTGGCCTTCATCCTATCAATTACATCATAGCTTCTCACGTCTTCATTTAAAGATGCATCTTTCTCTGCTGTATTGTTAGCAAACAAATTTTCAACAATATAGATGCCTCACAACCCTTTAAGCAAGCAATTGCATGCTAGGATATATAATATATTCAGTCAGAATATCAGGCATGATTCATGCCAGTAAATGTGCTGACTGGAACACGGATATAATTATATTTGATAATAAATATACTGAAATTCTGAAACTTGATAAACTGAAACCATAATGATAGACAGAAAGATCAGACAATATGAAAGATGAAAGAAAGGAATAGAAGGTTGTTTTAACAAACAATCAAAGCAACAGAACTGCAATCGCGCGTGCAAGAATGGAACAGTATCCGCGAGGGTACACTGACGGAACAGTGCTATTTCTGAGCGTATCCGTGACGATATCCTCGTAGATATTGTCCCATTATTGTAGTCTACAGGTGATGTTGCCATTATATTTGTCATCTCTTGATAAACTACACGCTAACCATTATATTTGTCATCTCTTGATAAACTACACGCTAACCATGAGGACAAGTTTGATTGTATTCACACTCAACATGCGCTTCCGTTGTCCAAAAACAGCAGAACAGGAATAAAATTCAGAAGTGCTGTTATTAGAATTTGAGCATCCATTTTCTTTTTCTGGATGATAGATTGAAAAGGAAGATCTTGAGTTATAGACTATCCATTTCTTGGAGGATCTGCCTTATTAAATAGGATGTGTTTTGTGGTGCCAACTCACTCTTAATTTGGAAAGGAAGAACATTATCCAATCTGGTTTTTAATCTGTATGAGCTTGTGTATTGAAAATCTGTTTGCGGATCTCAGAGGGATATCAAAAATATATACTTTGCAGAGAAATTTTAAATCATTGAGATTTATTATATGGTGGAAAAAGCCAACCATTTGTACTTTACAAAGCTTATCTTATATTACCAAAGTAAAAAAATGAAAAAACAATGAGAATAACATGTCACTACTGCCGCAGGTAAATTGTTATTGCATACTTGGAGAGGATAACAATTCTCTTTGTAAGCAAAAAAAATAGCTACCTAGGTCTGTATCCTAAAATTGGTTCTTTAGATTGCTATCTTGAGCTGATCTTATAAATATATATGGGATATGCATCCTAAAATTTTCAAAGCTATGTTATATACTAGTCATTTCAAGATATATATATATATATTTTTTTTGGTTCTTCACTATATTTTCTCCGGACTACAGAGTATGGACGAATAAATTTCCGGACTGTTCGTGTGAATGTTTAGTGACTTCAATCCATTAGGGAAGTCCGCTCTCGGTCTCGGCGAGTCCGCTATTCCATTGAAGGTGCTTCAGAGGGAGCAAAAGAAGACAGGGTTTTGAGAGTCAATCCGTGGTCCGCCCCGTGGTCCGCCTGCTCTGCTCTACCCCTTCACTCCCCCTCGTCTGTCCGGTCCAGCTCGTCTTGCTCCTTTTGAGTTGATGACTCCGTTTAAGGGTTCCGCAGCTCGTCACCTCACCCGAGCGAATAGCTCTTCGAGTTCGACTGGGGATTTGTAAATTCGTTCCATCCCTGTAAGTATCTACTATAACTATATATGTGAATAAGGTACGCGCTTTTATGGTTGTTGTCAATGATGAGATTGCAAAGAGTTGTCTCTTTCTTCTTGTTCTTCTTTCCTTCTTATTTCTCCTCTCTGAGTGGTGACTGTCCCAGTCCGGTTTGATTTAGTGTCTTTTCGACTGAGTAGTGGTTGTCTCGGTCCGGTTTGATTCAGTGCCCTCTTCTTCCTCCTCTCTGAGCGGTGACTGTTCCGGTCCGATTTGATTCAGTGCCTCTCGGCTGCGCATTCCTCTGGGCGGCGTTGATTTTGAAAAGAATGAGACGTTTCGTCCTTAAGGAAGGGTTATATACTGCATGCAACTCGAAAAATCACTGCTGTGTCTACATTCCCAGAGAAGAATCGGAAAAACTTGCTAATCGGGCGTGAATAGACCAATTCATATTCTCTGGCTTCACGTATCTGTTATTTTCTGACATAGCAAATTAGATGATTTTACAAGTAACTCAATGTATAGGTTTTCATGCTTCTTAATTTAAACAAAAAATTTATGTTATAGCTACTTTATAAATCGTTGGATCAATATAATTGTCTACGGACTTTCAACCAAAAAAAAAATTCTAAACTGTTTAGATGTTGCAATTCTTTGATCATCTAAACTAACAAATGGTAAAATGATCATTTCTTTTCATAAGCTTAATCCATAAGATTGAACTTCAATATCTTTTAATCATTAATGACTTTTCATTTTCAAGAAAAACAAATGCAACATTATTTTTCCGTTTGACTTGTCTTTACGATCACCATAAAATGGGAGGGAGAAGTACAGGGACGTATCCAGGATTTTCATCAGGGAGAGGCAAAAAAATATCGAATCGGGTTTAAATACTTAATCGGGATTAAATCCATTAACCAATTGGGTACTCGATAAAAAATAATATTTTAACTTTTTCTAATGCTTTGACTTGTAATTTCTAATGCTCTGACTTATAATTCTAATTACCAATCAAAATTCAACAGATTTATTTCAATTTTAATCCTAAATTTAACTCAAATTACAAATTAAACGTCCAGAAGGGGGCAAAAAAAATTTCAGGGGGACAAAGTCGGTTGGAACCGATAAATCTCCACTAAAACTCAAAATTCAGAGAAAAACAGCTGCTCCTGGAACACTCTGGGTCCGCCTTTGAAGAAGCACATGCTTTGTTGCATTTCTAGCTGGAATCTGACGTCCTTGGATAGCAAATAGTTCCTTTTTTTATTTTTGCTAAGATATAGTACTTTATTTAATGTACGAAACAACATCATTATGGTATATTCCTTCAAAAAAGAAGTATCCTCTGCATCTGGAATTTTTATCGAACATTAATGCTTCTTAAGAATGCCCCGATCGGAATCCCAGATTCTCCCTCAAACTAGAAATAGAAATAGAAATAGAAATAGAATTCTTTCTCAATACCTGAAACTTTTGTTATCCTCTCATTCCGATAAATACCTGGAACCGCTAAAAAACCCGGCAACCCAAAGCAAAAAAATAATCGTAGAAAACCTGGCGACCGCTTGAAAACCCGGCGACCCAAAAAAGAAGTCAACCGCCAAGTTTTCTAGTAGTCGGAGCATTTTTATAATTCTCACATAATCATAATCATTCTATTATTTGTTTTTCTTTGGATATTAATAAAAATTTCGGCTTATTTTGAAACCGAGAGTCCTAGCGACAAAAAATAAGTTGCTTGAAAATCAAGTTTTAGGAGTCCTTTCCGACATAGTTGCTCCTTCAACTACTGTACTCTGTACTGCGCCAGGACTAACCCTTCGTTGCCTCCAATTATCAATCTAATGATGACGAATTCGCAAGCAACCGCTGTCTTTAATATATAAAATTGTTGTTAATTTAAAAGTAGACGAGGGACATGGATTGCCCCATTAGCCACCTACATACCATTGTACTAATTTGCCTCATTTTGCTTTACTAATTCATTAAAAGTATATTATTAAGTTCTTCAATAAATAAAAAATGCAATCTATTGCTCACTATTGCTTCCCAAAATTTGGCATTCTTCCAGTTCCAGCAGGCCTTTGTTTCATAAAGGCTTAGTTAGCTATTCTTGGACACATAGTAACAGTTATTTTACTGTTGTCATTATTTTTTTTTTTGAGTAAAAATGAGGATCATGCCCACATTTATATAAAAAAAGGTTCCGTTACACAAGGGTGGTAACTACCGAAATAAACACAATGTAGCTCAAAACAATTGAGCTGAAAGTAAATGAAAACGAAAATGTGTAGATTACGAAATAAAACCTAATGAATTGAAAGAAAATTGGAAAATTGTTTGTACTGGTCTGTTGCCAGTACCCTCAATCTTGTGGCAATTGGCTAGCAGTCCATCTCCCTAGGCAATTAAGCATGTTGTCATTATTGTGATGGCATCTAATTAATGTGTCGTTTTTCATCTGAGATCACTGGAATTAAAAGATCCAAATTTCCCTTAATTTTTTAAGAGTAAATTTGTAGATTTGTTCTGAATCATGCAATAATTGTGATGATATGAACCCATTGGCTACCATCATATTCCACGGCAGCAAAGTCCACAGCATGGACGTATTGCGGAAATAACTTTAAACATTTGAAATAAAAAAAAATTAATACTAGAAGAGGGTGTTCTTTGCATATGAAAACATTATTACAATAATTAATACACAAAAGAATAAGAACTATGAAACAAATTAAAAATAAAAAAGATATAAATTATTTTCACACTCAATTAATCTCGAAAAAAATAAAAACCTTTAACCAAAACTAATTATTAATTATATAGCACTTCTTCCTGATCTCGCCCTGGTTACCTGTGAGCACTCCAACATTCCCCATGCTGATCATCGAGTCAGCGAAATCTTGATAGAACTCTGATTCAAACCCGTTGGCATGCTTGAAAACATAATCCTTCGTGAAACTATTGGCAAGAAGAGAAGCGTCGGAGTGGAACAGACCCCTTCCCTTGGCTACAAACTTGTAATAGCTTGTGTCGAATGTCTTAAAGCTCCCGGGATCCATCTCCACAAGTGTTGTATTGTCTGTTAAGCTACATCTTGTTCTCAACCTTGAAATGTATTGTGTGTCCATGAGAGGGTCGATATCGTTCAAGTTAACCTTTCCGGTGAAGTTGTAGAGACGGTCCGAGAATGCCGAGCAGTGTGAGGTTCCAATTGTATGGCCAGCTGAATGAAAATTTATGAGGAAGTATATGATTAGATTTTTTTTTTAAGCAAGCAGGCTTTGAATGATTAGATATGTCATTACACAACAACAAAGTAGGCACTTTTCGCGAGAGAGAAAACGCATTTATGACGGGACTCCGTCGCGAAAAGTACCGTCAAGAATAGAAAGAGCACGTTTATAACGGTACTCCGTCGCGAAAAGTCATTTTTTATCCTCATGAAAAGTGCCAGTCTTTTGTAGTGTTAGGAGCACCTAACTATTTACAAAGTTTAAATTAATTACTAATACACTATAGGGACACGACACTCTTGATTTACTGATACTGATACTTTTACCCAGGAGAAGTAGTGGCACCAGCTGTTATTTTTGTTAGTAGATCTAGCTTTTCGTTATATAGTTAACCAAATTTTAGAGCTCACTACTTTCCAAGGGGCAAATAGGTGGCATCTGTTGCCTGATACTGATACATGCTAAGGCCAAACATATAATATATAAATGAATGACAAAATATAATAGTTTGTTGCGTGAAAAAAGAAATATACAAGTACAGTGGGCACTATTTGGCACAAAAGTACGTGAACACATGCCATGGAGAATTGAATATTTCGTAATTGATAGTGAAGGATGTGAATAAGTAAGTCATATTTTATATCTTTGTTTCCTAACATGTTTGGTGAAATTGAGCCAAATGCAGCATGCAAATAAAGGCTAACAAGTTGGCCTAGGGGAATTAACATCCTCCAAGAGAATTAAGAAAAACATTAACTAAAGTAACTACATCTAAATAAATTATAAAATGGGAGGCTACTAAGTTATTAATTTACATACAAATATAAAAGTGTTGTAGAAATTATCAAAAGCTCTTTCAACCGCATAGGTTATGCAGTCTCAGTATTAGCTAGCATAGGCAATTTTCTAAAATAAAAAATAAAAAGTAAATTAATTATACTTTTGAGGTGAAAGAAAACTACCTGATAGTACAACCAAGTCTTTGATGCTTAGTCCCTTTGCTCCAAACATTTGTGTCAATCTGGTAAAGTTTGCTGTAGGAGGTGGCAGTTGCTTAGTTTCATTAGCAATTGAGACTCTCCCATCTCTTCTACCAAGCCACACTGGCCAATTTGGTCCCTTGCTCTGGAACAAATAAATATGAAATTTATGAATAATAATAATAATACTATCAGCTTGAACTAACTCTTTTCACTTAGATAAAAATAATATTTGACCAAAAAAGTTTTTTTGATATATACTCACCATCACAACTGAATCTCTTGCAGCTATTGCAAGAACGTCGGCGCAAGAGACTGTGTTTGGACAAGCGTGCTCAATTGTCCTCTTGATCCTTCCAATTGCACCAAACCCTCTTAGAGTTTGATTTGGAGGTGCATCCTTCTCAGCTGTATTGTTCTTTGTCGAATCAATTAGTATCGATCCATCGCATCCCTATGATATAGATATACATAATAAACAATGTTATACATATATAGTTCTAGTAATCGACAACCAAATTAATGAAGAATCATGTTGAACTTCTTGTATCTATGCATACATACCCTTACGAAACAATCATGGAAATGCATTCTTAGAATAGGTCCTGCGAGGCTTGGTGCTAGTGAGAGAATCTCTGACATCTCTTTTCGGACTATATCCTCCACATTTGGGCATGCTTTACTATAGAAACCGAGCTGTAACTGTGCTTCCGTTAAACCGGAAAGGAGTACAAGAGCTAGTTGGAGAGAGCAGAGAAGGAGAACGCTTGAGGCCATATTAAATTAGCAATGATAGTTAATTAAGCCTCTCTAGCTCTTGGAGATATACGACAGGGGTCACAAGGGTTTATATAAGGCAGTGACCAAGGTAGCTAGCGCAGCTATTGGTCTCATGACAGGTTTCTTTTGCAAAGTTGCTTCTTAATTTTAATTACTGATACACAGTGAGGTATAATTAAATAAAGTAATGGGATTGATTAGTTGGAGAAGAGCCTTTTTGGAAGGTTAAAAGGAGACTAAGTAGTTGACTACTGTCGAGCATGGTTGTCATTTGCTTGCTTTACAGAAACTGATACATCACCTAGGTTTATACTAAACAATTATCTTAAACTAAATTATAAAAAGGAAGATATATATCCACGTCAGACATGCTCGGTGTCGGAACCAGAAAATTAAAATTAAAAGGCTAAATAAGTAAATATGTAATTTCATTTTATAGAAGAGCTAATAGTATTGTTTTTTTTGTAAAAATTAAAAAATTTAAAGAACAAAAATAAAAATTTCTAATTAATAGGAGATGCTTAGGACACCTTTATCAATTCAAATTATGATTGTTGCATGCCTTTCTGACATCTACTAGCAAAATTAAGCAGGCACTCATGTGGGCAAATTAATTTATTTTATGAAATTGCAGACGAAAAATATTGGCATAATTTTAAAAAGAAAATGCATAGAACAATTCTTTCAAAATATATTATTTTCCAAAAATTAAAGAAAAAATAGTTATGCTATGGAGCTATGTACATGCCTGTAACAGTTATTATGCCTAATACAAGCACTCTGTTATATCCAAGTGACTTTTTAAATTTTCAGGTAAATGAAGTTATGTATATAAAAGTTAACGAAAAGTTTTTTTTTTATCCAGAAACTTGATCATTTTTTTTATAAAGATATTTCATTTATTTTTGTAATATCTCAAACTTTCTAATAAGTTACTTTACATTTAGTTAAATTAATATAATTATAAAAAAAATATTAATTCCAAATTTTTTTTAGAGAAATCTGAGAGAAATAAAGATTCAAAATAAAAAGTAAAGAAAATTTTGAGAAAAACGGCTCCCACTATATCATACCCAAATGGAACAAAACAGAGCTCTGCTTGAAAGAAAAAGAGAAAAGTGAAAGTGTGAAACACATCGGTTATTTCTGTACCGAGTTTAGGAAGCAAGGACCAAAATTCCTCTGATGTTCGATAAGAACCGTTCAATTTACGTTAAGAATTGAGCGTGCCCGATAAACACGAATTTTAAAGCAGTGTGCATGTGAGTCCAATGCCTACCAAACGCCCCCTTCTTCCGTCATTTACCGCTTGGAACTTGGTTTGTTAATTTGGAAGGCTCCTTTGATCGGGCGGCTGAGACCGTAGAAATCTTTTCCAATCCAACGACAAATATCAACGCGCGTGCCCCCGTGGACCTAAGCTATTGATCAGGATTAGCTTCACTAGTTAGTTTATGGACGCGGTTCATTTATAAAGTATACACCAGAAGTGAATTATATGGTATTTGAATAAATAATGAGTACTGTTAAACGATTAATCGGATTTTTATAAATAATTTGTATTTTCATTAAAGTTATATGAATATACTTGTAATTATTAAAACGATTAATGTAACTCATTAAAGTCATCAAAATAAACTGTACTTGTAATTATTAAAATGATTAATGTAACTCATTAAAGTCATCAAAATAAACTTATTTTAACTTTTAGTTTTATTGTTAATTTATAAAATTTTATAAAATTGTGATTTACAAAAATTCAGATAAGACAAGGCAAAGTATAGTACATATAACGGATAAATACAAAAATAATAATAAAAGTAATCAACTAATTGACGACGATTCATGAAGACTGTTTTTTTACAACAATGATTTGAACGGACCCCTTATTAACAGCTTAATCATGGTGAATAGACCGGGTTCTGTAAAGGATCTCTGGAGAGCTGGAGGCACAACAGACGAGGTCCGCTGTCCCTCGATTGTAAAATCTGAAAAAGAACTAATATTTTTAAACATTAATAATTATTTTCTGGGTAATATTCTTCAAAAAAAGAAATTATGGATAATAATTTTATCAATTTTGATAGCCGTCGGCATTTGCAATATTATATATGCTAATTGTCCAAAACCACCGCCACACCAAGGTTTATGGAATTCGCATCCTCTGAGATACCTCAAACTTTGAGTGTTTTTCTAAAAGAATCTCAACGGTTCAATACATTCTGCACGAGTCTCAAAGCACAAATAATACTGCCTGGATTTATCCCCGAATAGGCACCGTACACGTCGGTCACGCAAAAGTTGAGATATCTCAGAGGGTACGCCACTCGGTTTATGTGTATATATAACTAACCTCGAAATCATCCAATACTAGAGCATAATAAAATATTCCTTGTAATGTTTCCCTTGATTATCATCAAACAACCTAGCCACGTGTTATATGGCCACCCCTGCTTTTTTTTTTGCCTCCAGCAATAGAAAGCGTGGACGTGTGTATTTCTTGAAGGTTGGCACAATGGGTTGTTAGAACCATCCAAAAGAGGTTCTATTGATTATCACATGGCCAGCCTAGTACGAAGTACATGCTCATGGGCACCAGAGGAGGAATAGGAACTCACATATATTATATTATATTTTTTATAGGAATCTCTTTTAAAGCATATACAAACATGGGGTTTGTTGACCTGTTGAAAACCCAATAATTTCATGGTCCCTCAACAGAGAACGAAACATTAACCTCTCGTCTCTGTTAGACTGTTACACTGGCATCATTAAATTATAGGTAACCAAGACTAACTAATTTACCTATACACCGGAAAGGAAAAGCAAAAGGAAGCACCAACTTGCTTGTCTGCTTCTGCTTGGGAATATCATTTATCATGCTCAAGACGTCTCTATATTGGGTCCCAAAAACTGTTACAAAAAGCTCTATTTCTATTTTACTTAATCAGTACGACAACTATAACAAATTTAGAAATAATGTGTCGTCTTGTATTCATTCACCACAAATCATGGCTATGCTTGATTCTAATTAGCAAAGGGAATCAAATCCGTTGCTCTTCATTCCAACCATTCAAATATTTTCAACATTACAAATTTGGTGCTCCTCTTTTGAGATCGAATCTGCTGCTCTTTGGAGATCCGCACATCTCTAATCTGGACTGTTGAAAGTATTTGAACGATTTGAACAAAGAGAAACACAGCAGATGGTCAAATTCTGAGTCCAATTGTATCAACCCATATTGAGGCCTCAATATAAAGCCCAGAGTAGATAGTGAAAAAAAAAAAAAACCATCTACCTATGGGCTTTTGTATGAAAAATTTAGCCCAACCAAAATTTGGGCTGCAATTTAAGATAATTTCTATAAGGCCTGATGCCCTGATAAGTATCTATTACGATCACCACCAAACCCAGCTGTTAATTCCACTATCTCTCAATTCAATGATACAATTCCAAATTCAGTTTAACAACGTTCCGAAGCCTTCATCACTCTCCATTACCTCTCTTCTCTACGTGGAAGCCAACCTTCTCATATGCTCTCCCCGTTTAACAGCTCAGCACCACCTCCACCGACTCTTATCACCTATATAAGTCTCAAACTCTCTACACAACCAAACCAAATTACTGAACTCACTACCTCAGCATTAAATCAACAATGGCATCAGCCTCTCTTAGCAAGCTAATAGCCATCGCTGTTATTTCCCTCATAGTCGCATCGGCGACTGCTCAATTCGACAATTCCAGAGAGAGGTGCCGCCATGAGATGCAGGAGAGTCAGCTTCGTTCATGCAAACAGTTCATGATGCAAAAAAGTCGTGAGATGCTGATGAGCTTTACGAATTACGGGATGCGTGAGAGGTGCTGCACGGAGCTGCGAGATGTCAGCCCACAATGCCGGTGCGATGCAATAGAAGAGATGATGAGCGACATGCGAGAGGAGATGGACGAGGAACGGTACCCGCATGGTGGTCATATGAGCAGGAAGATGATGGAGATGGCTGAGAGGCTGCCGTCGATGTGCCACGTAAGCCCCGGGTATTGTCACATGCGTGAGAGGTTAATGTATTGAAAACTGCTTTGAGGGAAACGGATGTTTTATGTGGTGTGGTGAATAATGTCACACACTATCGTGTTTGACTAATGATATATCGAAGGGCACTTCATAATAAATGAGTTAATTAATAAATCAAGCTGCTCTTTTTAGTTTTGAAAATAAAATTGCCTAATAATTAATCATACTTTAATTGCTTGTTTCGATCCCCTTTACGTGAAATCAGGATCTGTGAATGAAATTGACAACGAGATCATTGCTTTGCTTGTCGAGTGTAATAATCAGGATATATATGGTAAACCATGCATCTTACTTATAAAAAAATATTAAACAAAGACAAATGGTAATTATTTGCTATTGTGTAAACCATGCATCTTTCTATAATTGTTGTTTTTAGATAATTTTGGAACATTGAAAAATATCAGTTTTGTAAAATACTTAATAAATAAAAAAAAGTTCAAAAAAATATATAAAATTTGATCTCCAAACACATTGTAATATAGATATCATGTTGAACGGTTTGGATCGACTTCGTAGACTTTAAAAATTATAAAACCAAATTATTGTAAAATGTTATAACTTATAAATGTTGCAAGTGGATCCCTCTTCTATATCCATTATTCCAAGTTTCCTTAATATATCCATTTCCGAATATTACTTATGAGATTGTAAATAAACAAATGAGATCGTTTACACAATATCAAATAATTTACAGGAATTTTGTTGTCTCCGGTCAAGAGCAGTTCGGTAGTGCTAATCTAGATTAGCAACTATATATTATTTGCTCATCCAAATGCACCCGCACGTTATGTCATTTATATATATATTTCATTTCAGAATGATTTCAAATTGAAATCTTTGCCTTTTAAATTTAGTACTCCGTTATTACAACAAATGATTTATATTTCAAATTCATGATCTCTCATATTAGATGACATCTGTAATTACCACTTGATCAAAGATTGATTCTTGTTTCATAATATTTTAAGAGTGAATTTCATATATACCCCTCAAAAACATCGAAATTACGTAAGTCCCCCTCTAAACTTCATAATATCATATTTACCCTTCTAAACTTCAAAAACTCACAAATTGACCCATTTTATTGTCTTTTTTTTATTAAAACTCATCTCAAATTTATATAATACCTAGTTTACCCTTCTTCATTTTTCAAATATACCTATTCTTGCAAGCTCAAACAGAGTACATGCCATCAAATATATCTGTTTTTAAATTTTAAAAGGGTAAATATAATATTATGAAGTTTAGAGGGGGGAATATGTAATTTTGATGTTTTTGAGGGTATACATGAAATTCCCCTATTTTTAAAAGAAGGTTGTACCGGAAAAAGAAAATTACGGTGAAATAGTGATGAGATATTAATAAGTGGGATTACAAAAGTATAAACTAATAATGAATTTGTAATAGTCCTATTTCAATAATACATTTTATTTGCCAAAATCATGGATTTTGCAATTGTGCTAGAATCAGGGCGGAGCTGCTGGAACAGTAGGCAACTTCATTTAATTAATTTGTCCCTCCTGCCAAAAATAATTTCACAAGTATGCTAACGATTCGAATAATAAATAATTGTCTTATTTTTAAATTTTAAACCAGTCAATAATATTTTCTAGCTCCGCTGTTAACTAATTAGATGGTTATCAAGAGGCTCTTGTGTGTTAATTAATGCAAGAAATCTATCAGTCTCTTAGCTGATAACACGCTTTTAATTTTATTTAAATGGATAAAAGACTAAAAGTGCTTTCTGAATAATATTTAAATAAAAATTTATTCGAGATAGAAATTTTAAAAAATTGTAGGAATTTAGGGCAACGGGGTTGCTTCGACGAACTGATCTGAAGCATTCGTCACATGTCAAGATTCCCGTCGGATTTCAAGAGCTAACTCAAATTAATTTGTGTTTTTTTTTTGCTGAAAGTTTCAACATATCAATATGTGGGGAATTTCGTGTACTGGATTGTTTTGAAAAAATGCACCAGTATGAATCATAGTGACAAATAAATAGTATGGATTCGGTTCGGCGAGATTAAAAATTCGTGATTCGGGTATAATTCAGATATAATTCGGGAATGATTCGGTACAATAAAGAAGCAAAAAAAAAAAAATCAAAAAAACCGTAAAAGAAGAATTTCTCGTTTTTTTCGTATTTTATCGTGAATAATTTTCGTTAACTCGTATTTTATACCCGTTTTATTCGGAGTTCGGTTCAGTAACGTCGAAAAAACGAATTATACGCAAATTATACATGAATCTTGTCACTATGGTACGAATGATTAACCAAGGCCTTCAGTTCTCAGTATCCTTCTCGTATCGCATCGAATTACAAATAAATATGGCACCGAATACAATTAAAATTCGGTGCTTAAAGTAGATATGAAAAGTCTGTTTTGAGATTCGTGTCAAGTTAAAAAAGATCTGGATTTAAAAAATTTTAAAAATACCGTCGGTATGAATTGGGTCTGAATTGTCAGTTCTGTTATGTAGCAAAAGATTGGCCCAAAACCTTGCACCTAGCACCTGACGAACCCTACTTGCACTGGGCCGGTGCTGATCCATTCTGATTGATGCTCTAAATGTTGGAATATTATCCTTATTCTTGGGTCTTTGGACCTTTACTTCTTTGTCTTCCAATTAATTTTCCTCAACTTCTCAAAATATCAAATAGATAAATATGTAGAGCGGATTCGGAGTGGATAACGCTGATATCAAATTCATATTCACATTTCAATGAACTGATACGAATACGGATATAGATAGTAAATAGATATTAAAATTCAAAACCAAATCTATCTTAAACGATACAAGTACGGAAAAGATAATCCACAAATACAGATACGAAATAAATAATTGTCGGATAATTAAGTCATATAAAATTCATGATACAAACATAGTTAAATTAAATGTATCTCATTCATATAAATTAATTCGAAAGGGATGTGATTAAATTAATTAATCGAGTCATATGACTTTATACCGTGATTTTTATTAATATCCAAAATTAATTACAAAATATTAATTATACCCAGCTTAGCTGGATATTTTTAAAAATACCTAAACCTGCCATTAAATGGCCGGTTGAGAATAAAAATTAGAACCAGCCATTTAATGGCCGGTTGGGAAATTTTTTTTTCAAATATTTCTTAGATTAGTTTTTCTTTATGTATAATTAGAATAATTATACTAAAATACGCTAAATTACTTGAAATTATGTTAAATTACGCTAAAATATACTAAAATACGGTAAATTACACTAAATTTTGGATAAAAGAGACGATATCTTCACTGAGAAGGCGAAAAACAACGACGAAACTTCAAACGGCCATAAAACGGCGCTCGAGTGTCCGATTTCAGCAGGTGACCACTTTTCAGAAAGCTTGCGAAAATACATATGCGTCAGTGACAACTTTTTTGTTTTTCGAAATTCAGAATTGCCAAAAAATAAAGGGAATAGCCTCAAAACTTGAGTAGAAGTTTTCGATTAAGATTTTCATTTCTATTTTTCTATCCAAGTAGCTCAGTAAATTGGTTATATAATGAACTTGTAGAATACCAATTTTTACTATTTCTGGAATTTTTTTACTATTTTTTATGATTTATGAAAGATGGCACAAAATCGGCCTAATTTTGCGTAATTTTGTGTAATTTAGCGTAATTTAGCGTAGTTTAGTGTATTTCATTATAATTATATTAATTATACATCAAAAGAAGTAATCTAACAAATATTTCAAAAAAAAAATTCTCAACCGACCATTAAATGACCGGTTCTAATTTTTATTCTCAACCGGTCATTTAATGGCCGGTTTGGGTATTTTTAAAAATACCCAGCTTAGGTGTGTTTAATTAATATTTTGTAATTAATTTTGGATATTAATAAAAATCACGGGACTTTATGTAATATGATATCCAATTTATTATCGGGATTTTAGTCCGTTGGGATTCCGGATCCATATCCTCGACGGTACCGTGAAAGATTGCCTTTTACAATTAGCTATTTACGGTTTGAGATTAACTCTCAGCCGGTTTGGGATTCGGGCTGACTGAGGGTGCAGTATTATTGGGCTTTGAATTCGTGCCAAGTTAAAAAGAACGGTCCAGATCAAGTAATTGTAAAAGATTCCCTATTACGGTACTGCACTGGATGTGAATTCTGGGATTCCTTGGCAGCGTGACTCATATCATGCTTTTATAACAAAGTGACCCTTGATTAGAATGTAAACTACGAAATTGCCATCCGTACAATCCTGTTGTATTTGACTGTAATTTGAGATGTCTGATTTATAAGATAGCGGGAGTGGAGGTTTATAGCATTGAATATGGACCGATATCCTCCCTGATTCAAGCAAATTACAACGGCCGGTTCAGATTAATTTTATATGGGTCAAACTTAAATCCGATGCCTATTGAGACTGTAGGGAGCTGTTTTGAAATTCGTGTCATATTAAACGGGCCGTCCGATCGTAATTTGCTTGAGTCAGGTAACCTGAGGTGATGTGAATTCATTGAATATAGGAGCTGCAGCGAAGAAGTTTAGTTCGGATCTGAAAACAGATACATTCTGATATCCGATCCATTTAGCATATTATCTGAATTCGTATCCGGATCATTTGTTACTTATTTAATATATATCTGGATCCAGGGAAAAGCCGATATTTTTATTAATACCCAAAAAAAAAACAAATTATCAAATCTGCTCCCACCCCAACTTTATTTTTATTTCTACCCTAACCGCCCGTGGGCTGGGCGGTCCACTTTCCCCACCTGACCGCCCATCAGCTGGGCGGTCCACTGTGCATAGCTGACCGCCCAGCCACTGGGCGGTCCGCTAGTGTTTTTTTTTTTTTTTTAGATTAGATTAGAGACAATATGAATATAAAGATGCTGAATTCTTAACGCTAAAAGTTCGAATTTTTTTTGTAAATATTAGTTAGATTACTTCTGTGAAGCATATTTATACTAAGATACGCTAAATTACTTGGAATTATGTTAAATTACGTTGAGTTACACTATATTAAGTTAAATTACACTAAATCACATTACATTACGCTAAAATACGGTAAATTACATATGAATAGGGACGATATCTTCACTGAAAAGGCGAAAAACGACGACGAAACTTCAAACGGTCATAAAACGGCGCTCGAGTGTCCGATTTCAGCAAATGAGCACTTTTCGGAAAGCTTGAGAAAATGCGCATGCGTCCATGCCAACATAGTTGGATTGCAAAATTCAGAATCGCCAAAAAACAAAGGGAAGACCCTCAAAACTTGAGTTGAAGTTTCCGATTAAGATTTTCATTTCTATTATTCAATCCAAGTAGTTCATTAAATTAGTTACATAATGAACTTGTTCAATACTAATTTTTACTATTTTTGGAATTTTTTTACTATTTTTTATGATTCATGAAAGATGGCACAGAATCGGTCTACTTTAGCGTAATTTTGCGTAGTTTAGCGTAATTTACCGTATTTCAGCATAATTAGCGAAGTTATTGTTATTTAGCGTAATTTAGTGTAATTCAACGTAATTTAACATAATTCCAAGTAATTTAGCGTATTTTAGTATAACTCACTTAAGTAATTTAGCGTATTGAGTAATTTAGCGTAATTTAGCGTATTGAGTAATTTAGCGTATTTTAGCGTATTGAGTAATTTAGCGTATTGAGTAATTTAGCGTATTTTAGCGTATTTTAGCGTATTGAGTAATTTAGTGTATTTTAGCGTATTGCGTAATTTAGCGTATTGAGTAATTTAGCGTATTTTAGTGTATTGAGTAATTTAGCGTATTTTAGTGTATTGCGTAATTTAGCGTATTTTAACGTATTTTAGCATATTTTAGCGTATTTTAGTGTCCGATTTCAGCAAATGAGCACTTTTCGGAAAGCTTGAGAATAACTCACTTAAGTAATTTAGCGTATTGAGTAATTTAGTATAACACACTTAAGTAATTACATATTGAGTAAATTACTTAAGATTTTCATTTCGTCATCGTTTTTCGCCTTTTCAGTGAAGATATCGTCTCTATTCATATGTAATTTATCGTATTTTAGCGTAATGTAATGTGATTTAGTGTAATTTAACTTAATATAGTGTAACTTAACGTAATTTAACATAATTCCAAGTAATTTAGCGTATTTTAGTATAAATATGCTTCAAAGAAGTAATCTAACTAATATTTACAAAAAAAATTCGAACTTTTAGCGTTAAGAATTCAGCATCTTGATATTCATATTGGAGTAAGGCTATGGTGCTATGCATAGCACGGATGGGGTCCATGCTACGGCTCAAAATTTGACTTTTTAAAATTCTAATGATCGATCCAACCGTTCAATGTGATAACCATATGAATATGTACTTGCAAACTAAATTTTATATTTTTTCGAATTTTTTTACTATTTTTGTAGATAGGTAGAATTTTGATGGTCCAGAATTTTTAGAAAACACTGATTTTTCTACCTATCTAAAAAAATAGTAAAAAAATTCGAAAAAATATAAAATTTAGTTTGCAAGTACATATTCATATGGTTATCACATTGAACGGTTGGATCGACCATTAGAATTTTAAAAAGTCAAATTTTAAGCCGTAGCACGGACCCCATCCGTGCTATGCATAGCACCATAGCCTCACTCTTCATATTGTCTCTAATCTAATCTTAAAAAAAAAAAAAAACCACTAGCGGACCGCCCAGCTGTTGGGCGGTCAGCTATGGAAATTGGACCGCCCAGTGGCTGGGCGGTCAGCTATGCACAGTGGACCGCCCGGCAGCTGGGCGGTCAGGTGGGAAAAGTGGACCGTCCAGCCCACGGGCGGTTAGGGTAGAAATAAAAATAAAGTTGGGGTGGGAGCAGATTTGATAATTTGTTTTTTTTTGGGTATTAATAAAAATATCGGGGTCATTAATTTGTTACTTGTACGTACGAATTATTCGCTCCGAATTACACGAATTCAGATCTGAGCCGGATACGAAGCGGATATCCCATTGAATAATCTGGATCCGTTTACACCCGTAATTGTGCAAATGTGAATGTACATTTTTGTTGATACATATCATTGTATGAAAATTTAAAATAATAACCGTGCATTAAATAATAATTAGAATAAAACTAGCATAGTATTGAGTGCACCAAGGGCTTTGGTGAGCTAATCCTTATGCCTGTCGAATTTTTTTTTAAAATCATGCTATCAAAATCGCTCACAGATCGATTTGGTGAGACAGAAACGGAAAATTCTAAAATTTTCTTTGTTCACTTCCCCGTTGTACTACAGTTTTACAAGTTGGGGGTCAATGATACACTTTTAACTATTTACAAACATGTACCGTATTCAATAAAACGGTTATGGGTAAGATTTTTTTTGTTATCTTATTGGGTATGGATATAGGTAAACAAATTTCTTGTTAGTTTGTTGGATAAGGATATGGATAAAAGTTATTTCGTACACGTTAAGTAAAATCTCTCTTTTAAAAGTCAAGCTTTAAAAAAAAGTTCATAAATTAATTTTTCATTATTTTTTAATTGTTTGATTTCATATTATTATTTTATAACTATAATAAAATATCAAATTATTAATTCTTTTATAAAAAATATATATAAATATTCATAAATTTCTATGGATACTGTGACATGAATATCGTATTGTTCGTATAATTCATCAATTTTGAAAATAATTCAAAAAGATGTCGAAAAGGAATAATTTCGAGTATATATAATACTAATATTTTTCAGAAACTTTGTTGCCATAAAGTCTAGAAGAATATTGTAGACTTATATATCGCGCTAGCAATAGTTATGGAAAATAAATTTGCTGTGATTCTCGGGGAATTACAGGACCCTGCGATCCGATCTCAACTGTTGGTCTTTCTCGAGATGTACTTTTTCAAGAACGTTTCCGAGACCGCACACGAAAAAGTTTGAACCGTTGATTTCGAAATTTCAAAATTCTGTAATCCCTCTTGGAATCACAGCATATTGGGACTCTAGTTATGGACATCTCCAAAAAGTAAACACAGACAACATATACTAAAAAGCACTTGAGAGCAATTTCATAATTAATTTGTCTTCGAAATCATTGACTTCAAACGGATAATAATGGACATTGCTTCTCCATCATTATAGCCTGGATTTCCCCAATGTAGAAGTGGGATATATAGCGGTGGTTATTCACAACGTTTAAGTACTTTTGAGGATCAAACAACTTCTCTCCTCAAATGGTTTATTAAAAATCATCACATCAACGACAAAAATTGACCTAATCTTGGACAAAATATCGCATTCATAAATTGTTAATTGGTTAATGACTTGTGATTTTTATCAATTTATTACAATGAAGTAAACAACTTCTCTACGAATTCTATTAAAAAAACATCACATCAACGCTCAAACTGGCAACTCAAAAAAGGCAAATGAAGAAAATACTTTCTTTCGTCTTTTCTTTTTCAGGATTCAATCCAGCGACAAGTTTAGTGGAGAAGCTAGAATTTGAGCTTGGGTAGGCAAAAACCAAATTTTGAGTTCGAATAAACTAACGGGTTCGTGTTCGGATTCAGATTCAAGACACAATTCAAAAAAATAACAAGCATTTCAAATATTGTAAAAATAGAAATGGTACCATTGACATTGTGCCATCAAAATTTTCTTTTTCAGGATTCAATCCAGCCACAGGTTCATGAATTCAGAAGCAGATTATTGCAATTCGTTGTCTTATGTTGGAATAATTTATATTTAGTGACTTCAATTAATAAACTTTTCTACGAAAAAAAATTATTTTGAATATAACTATTTTACATTTAAAGTTTTCCAAAAAAAAGTTATTAAAGCCATGAGGAGAGTTTAAACTACGCATATATGGTTGTTAAGTTTCTCTTCCATTATTAAAATCAAATTACCTCTACATTTTATTTTGTTTTTTTTTTAAAGTTGGTGGCGAAATACCGCTAACAAATATATTAATAAAAAAGAGTTGTAATTACATGATCCTAGAGCATTATAGCTCCCACTATTTACAGTTAATATTACACCGCGGATGCTAAAAAACTGAAGTATATAAAAATTATTTTGATGGGAATAAAAATTACTTGTTTATGAAGGAGGAACATTATTTTTCCTCTGATTTTTATAAATTTATGAAGTATATAAAAAACAATTTATATGCTCCTCTTCTCTCCTTGCATTTTTTTTTTTTACCTCTTGTGGAGCAAAGAGTTAGGAATCCCATTATATTCAAAGCTTTTGGTCACAATCTAAATAGCTAGACTAGTATATCACACGAACAAAGTCAAAATTCATCAAATCATCTTCAATGTAAACACTTAATTTCGAATATACAATCTCTTACAATCTCTTAGATTATACATGATTATTCAAAAGTTCGTATCTTATTTGGGAAAGTATCCCATGAAATCAGCACCTTCATGAGCAATATTATCAATCCGAACTGTACCCTATTGTACTAGTTTAATTATTAGATGACCAACAACTCTCAAATTCTAGCTGCAATGCCACTTTCAATAGCTTTCATGTACAGATTCGGAATCTCCGCTGGCAAGAAGTCCGTCAAATATACCTTTCCCACATCCAGACCCAACTCGGAGCAGACTCGCTCCACCTCCGTCTGAACTTGACTGGCTCCAACTCTATCTGGATCAAGCAAATAACATGCCACCTCACAAGAGCCCTCGCCATGCGCAACGCCGATTGCTTGAACCGACTGAAGACCACCTCCCTTCTCACTGATGCTACGTGCAACATGTCTCACAAGCTCGATGTCTCCTGTATGTATGGGCACATTGCAAGTGCCAACCCATGTAGAAGCGCCAACTGTTATTAGTCCTTTCGAGGGGTTAATCTCCATTGGGCCTTCATCGGGTATTACTAACGAAATATCGGTGTTAAGATCGCCAATCCATTGGCGCTCCTCTGAATTGGGCAGGAAGTAGCTGAGTTCTCTTCGGATGGAATCAAGTGTTCGACCTTCCGGGTGTGCCGCTCCATACAAATAGATTGGAACTGCATTTCCAAAACTGCACCAATTTCTTAGAATTAATCTTGACAATTTTTGTCAAATTGATGTTCAAAAGGGAGCATACCTGGTTTAAACCAACAACTTGAAAATTTGTACGTTCAGTATTTAAACAGAGCACCCCAAAATCTGTTAGACAGCTTTTTAGAAGGCAGCCTCATGGCAAGGCAATACTGTTTTAAAGATAGGCAATATTGGTTTGCCGTGCCAGCCCAGCGAGGCCCACTTTGCAAATTCATATTAGCAAAGAGAACAAAATTTAATAAATTCCATAAAAATGGATAAGAAATGTGACCTTTCAACAGACGGCCTATGTTGGCAGCAATAGACTTGCACAGCTCAGCAACCTTATCCAGTGTGCTCGCTCCTAAAGGGTGAAAACAAATGTGATCTACAACTCCAAGCCTTGGATGAGTTCCTTGGTGAAATCTCAGGTCAATCATATCAAATGCAATTTTCACCATAGCAATTACAGCACTCTGCAAAGGAATGATATCAAGTAAAGAGTTTGTGCCCGAGTGCGCGACGAGCGTGAAATTGGTTCGGTTGTAGATCTCATCCACACACTTGTTTGTGATAACAACTTTATGATGCTTCGCCGCTCTCTCAATCGATTCGATGACAGACGAGTTGCGTCCTTCAGAGATGTATAGCTTGCAGCAAACAAGCAAGGATTCAGATACCTTCGGTCTCATGTTAAAGCTTACAAGTAACTCCAACTCCAAAGTCTGTTACCGGCTGAGTTTCTTTCAAGAAACAATGTATGGAACAATATTCATATTCCTGAATAATTGAGCTAGCAAGGAAGGTTTATATATAGTTATAGGACCTATTAGAAAAATAAATGGAGGTGTTCTTTGATTAATACATGAAAGCGATATAAACCAAAACAAAGCTAAATTAATGAATTAACTATTTGGACATATGCTTCCACAAGACCACAAGGTCCACAACCACCTAATCCACAGCTAAAACTCAAAAACTTGACGTGCTGTTTGTCTTAGCGCAAAATGGGACGTGACGGAGTCCATGACACGATTGCAACAGGTGATACACGTGTTCTTGTTTTGGTATATATGTAGTAAAACAATTAAGGGCGTGTAGTCGAATTTTATTTAATTAAATTTATTTTTCCTAATTACACTTGAAAAAATTGATAAGTGAAAAGGAAGTATAGTATCGACCGACATTTTTATTAATATTCAAAGTTCATTAGAAATTAATATTTATGCTCTGAATTTCCGACTCCTTTTTTTATTTTTTATTTTTTTAAGAGACACTATGAAGAGCAAAATAATGAAATATAATACTGAAAATTTAAATTTTTTGTTTAAATTATTTGTTAGATTACTTTTTTTGATTTATAATTAGCATATTTATACTAAAATACACTAGATTACTTGAAATTATGTTGAATTACACTATATAACAATAAATTATGTTGAATACACTAAATTACGCTAAATTACAATAACTTCGCTAATTATGCTGAAATACAGTAAATTACGCTAAACTACGCAAAATTACGCTAAAGTAGACTGATTTTGTGCCATCTTTCATGAATAATAAAAAATAGTAAAAAAATTCAAAAAATAGTAAAAATTGGTATTCTACAAGTTCATTATGTAACTAATTTACTGAGCTACTTAGATTGAATAATAGAAATGAAAATTTTAATCGGAAACTTCAACTCAAGTTTTGAGGCTCTTCCCTTTGTTTTTTGGCAATTCTGAATTTTGAAAAACGGCATAGTAATTACTATTGTATGTGTATTTTCGCAAGCTTTCCGAAAAGTAGTCATTTGCTGAAATCGGACACTCAGGCACCTTTTATGACCGTTTGAAGTTTCGTCGTCGTTTTTCGCCGTTTCAGTGAAGATATCGTCCCTATTCATATGTAATTTAGCGTAATTTACCGTATTTTAGCGTAATGTAATGTAATTTAGTGCAATTTAACTTAATATAGTGTAATTCAACATAATTTCAAGTAATTTAGCGTATTTTAGTATAAATATGCTAATTATATATCAAAAGAAGTAATCTATCAAATAATTTAAACAAAAAAATTCAAATTTTCAGTGTTAGATTTCATTATCTTGCTCTTCATAGTGTCTAAAAAAAAAAAAAAAGTAAACCGGCCATAAAATGACCAGCTTACGGGGAGCGTAAACCGGCCATTTTATAGCCGGTTTGGGCATTTTTGGCGAAACCCCAGAATTCTGGACATAAATATTAATTTCTATTAAACTTTGGATATTAATAAAAATGTCGGTAGTATCGATCAACATTCGAATTGTTATTTGTCCAATTTTTTTTTTATCCAAAGAGTAGTTATAGTGTATGTACATCTATTTAAAATCTTGAAATATATCGTTTTAACTTGAACTAAAATTATAATTTGTCCTTCATTCTTTAATATCACGTGTATCAAATTTAGATCGATTTGAATAACGTTTAGCACTCCATGTCATTTAAATTTTTTAACGATGAAATTTTAATTGTTTAATGATGAAATGGTCAATTAAATTTGAATAATTCTCAAATTTGATACATATTTTAATCTAAATAACTGAGAGCACAACTATAATTTTGATTTTTAATTTGAATAATGTTTTTTTTAAAACATCAAGTGGATGTGCCATAAAAGTTAAAAAAAAGTATGTTAGAATTACTCGGAGAGAACAAAAAAAAAAAGCTGTAGAAGATACACAATGACTAAGATTATACAAAAAAATTTCAATCCATCCAACTGATACGTCATCAGACACTTTTGATTTCACCTGTGAACCGCGCGTGGAGCGAACTATTCTCTCCATTTCACTTTTAGTACGGTTAATGCAACAACCACTTAACCACTGCACTATCTTAATTTTGTTGTTATAATGCAACAGCTATTATATTTAACTTATACAAAATATTTTATTCAGGATTTTTAATATTTAATTTATATAGTAATTAATAATATAATTAAAATAATAAAAAATAATATATAATTAACGTATCATATCTGGGGTTTTTGAAAATTGCCGTATCGCCGTATATCATATCTGATACGATACTTGTACCCGTATCCATGCAACATAGATCCAACCCATCTAACTCAGAGTCTGCATCCTCTCCGGTACCAAATTGACTATAATACTTCCAGCCGGACAAAAAATAATACGGTGCCTATATCTAGATATAAGGGGATTCGTTTTAAGATTCGTGTCAGATTAAAACTAATGATTAAATCTCATTCTACTTAGTCATGTATTGCCAGTGTAACAAAATGTGGTTCATGCGGCCGCATATGCGTATGCGGTTGGCAACCGCATAGAAAATCAATATGCGATCTAATATGCAGTTCCGCATATGCGACCGCATATTCGACAGCATATTATTACCGCATATTCGGCCACATATTATTACCGCATATTCGGCCGCATATTTTTACCGCATATTCGGCTACATATAATCACATATTACCGCATATTACCACATATTACCGCATATTACCACATACTTGTTTGTATGATACTGCATATTACCGCATACTTGTTTATATATATATTAATTCTCATTTTAAAATCCGTATAAAAATCTGCATATGCGGCCACATACCATATATATGCGGTATGCGGTGGCTTACCGCATACCGCATAGAAATCACATTTTAAAAACATTGGGTATTGCAGTGGATCTGAATTCAATCTGTTGTTGTCCTCCCTCCCCTCCCAATTGTCAAATTGTCCAACACTAGAATACTGAAAAGACTTTGGGATGTCGAGTCGCAGGAATTCCAATCACTCAGATTGCGACCAAATATTATGGAAAGGGATTTTAGGAGTGCCTTTTGAAAGTCATTTTGCTCTTCCATGTAATTCTTATTTTTAGATTACCTAACAAAAACCTGATGTTGTATTTGGCCATTCTACGAGGGTTTCAATGTTTCAAATCAACTCGCATCTTTTGTTTCAATAATCAGTAATGAAATTTGCCAATAGACTTCTCTAAAAGAACAACTTATAAATGTCCAAATTATGGAGGGTGCCCGGTGATTGGTGAATATCTACTCTTTTACTGAAAAAGTGCACTCAACAAACGGCAAATAGGCAAGGTTGGGTTTAACCCAGTAAATATGACTTCACATTTCCTCTGTTCCGAATCTCAAAACTGACCGACCCCTATAAATCTGTCTGTGCATCGATCAGACAGTTCAGATATTGACCACTTGAGCCAAATACCAGTGAGGATGTGGATTCAACTAATAAACATCCTCATATACCGAAAACAAGTTTTGAAGAAACTTACAATTATAAACAAGAACAAATAAAATAATTTGTTTATTTTCAATTACACCAAATGGTTTGTAAATCATCTGATCAACCATAAAGTTTGTAGATAATATTAAGTTAGGAGCAATTTGAAAATCATTTGGTCAACAATCAAGTGAATTGAATATTTTTATATTAATGTTAATTATTCTGATGAACGGTCAAATAATTTTCAAAATGAACCATATTTGATATGCATCTCACCTAAATAATTAATAATTAATTTATAATTTTAAAAAAATTTATTCTGATAATTTTGGCATATCCTATTATCTAGGCTGTTAATTTATTGGGTGTGAAAAGTTCTAACAGTTAAAAATATATATTAAATAAATTACATTTCACTATGGATGAACAAAAAACTAAAAACATGCTTTCACATGGCATCAGTAACATTTCAAAAGCATTAAGAAAATCTCCAACATACATGTATATAAATTCAAATCTTCTGTCAAATACTTCACTATGGATGAATAAGATGTCCAACAAAATAAAGGTGAAACTAAATTTAAGCTACAAAATTCAGAGTTCCTTATTAGAAGACCCAGTAATGAAACACAAGATACCTCGTAAGCACAGAAAAATACTAAAATTACCTCAATAAAGTCATTCACCTCCAACTGTTTGGCCAGAAGGTATGGATTGCATACCCAGTCTTCCAATTATCCAAATAAATCACCTTCTTCACAGCCCAAAACCCAATCACCATGGCTATCAACATAAAAATCCTCTGAGCCGCCACATTTCGAACTTTTACCAATCCATGTGTTACAAAGGCAATCATCAGTCCAACAATGATGTACAAGAACCCAACTGCAAACCCTTCCGCACCAAGTTGCATTCCTGACCCTTCGTAAAAAAACACAAGTTTGTCTGGATCATTTCTATCCCTGATAAACAAAGGCGACCCACGGATAATACCATGCATTGTACCAGATACGCTAAAGTAATAGATAAATACAGCTGATCCCATCCAGACTTTTGGGTCATGTAACAAGGTCTCCCCTTGAATCACCTTCTTTACCATGAATGGCATGGCAATGAGAGCTATAACTCCAAGTGCAATAACTTGGGATCGGGACAGAGGAGGGGGACGTATAATTGGGCCAACCTCCAACCCGGTTCGTGCCTCGACAAACTCAGACATGGATTCAGCAAGCCGGGAAAAGTATGACTGGTCCATCTGATCAGAGTCCTTCAAAGCACGATGGTTGGGTCCCACTAACCTGACATGGGGGAGAGAGTTGACCCCGAATTGCGCAAAGGAGGCCTGAGATTCCGTGAATTCTATCTCAGCGAAGAAAAGGCGGGAAGAAGTGGGGTTGTGCTTGGAGAAGGAGTCAGAGAGGATGCCAAATTCGGATCTGAGCTCGGGTAAATGCAGTTCAGTTTTGGATCTGAGCTGAGACGCGTCGAAGAAGATGAGGATTGAATAAGGGCGAGGGGCTGGAGCTGTGGAGAGGAAGCGCGAGACTGAGGCATCGTTTAGGTGGATCACGCCAGAGGGAGAGCTGGCTCGGAGCGATTCGAGCTCGGCCGCAAGATCGTCAGACGATGGCGACGAGAAAGTGATGGTGGATGTGGTGAGGAGGAGAACAAGGAGAAGAAATTGGGTGGCCACGAAAGGCTCGGTCGCCATTGCTTGGATCAGAGAAAAAAAAGTGATTGATGGTTTAGGGTTCAGAGAAAATGGAGATCAGATTGGAGGTTTCCCTGTTTCAGCAGGAACAGAGACCCGGCGTAAACGGAGCGGGTCAACGGGTCTTGCAGATTGGGCCTCTAATAACATCAGAGAAAAAGACCCAATACAACGATATCTAGTAGCACTAAAGCCCGATATTTTTATA